>JAVQJS010010636.1:0-21042 GCA_036024795.1 Galaxias rostratus | reverse complement strand
GCAAAAAAAAAAAAACACAAGTTTAAACTGCTTTTTTATTTATGATGTAAAGTTGCCACATATTTTCTTCTTGGACCTAAAAAAAAAAAAAAAAAGCCCTTTAAGTAGAAAAAGTTTGAAAACTAGTCTATGTACACAATTGTCCTCCAACTGTTAAGCTCCCACATCACACAGTAGAAGGATGTGTTCTTATTTAATGTAACCATTGTTGTTCAGGAATTGTTTGACAAGAAGCTCCGTCCACTCTGTGTAAGGCACTAAGATGATGTATGTTTGTCATCATTCATATCACAAATTATCTCGATCTTTAGCTATATGTAACGTCCATTCCATTATAAAGGCTTTATAATAAATCTGAGGCAATTGTCTGGTAAATTGACAGTTGACCGATTTAAGAAACAGGACCATAGCCTTTGCAAAGGTAGATTTTGGCCTCATTTTCTGTCTCACCTGACATTGTCATGCTGCTGTACTCATTATAAGCTGTCTGTCATCCCTCCCCCTCACACTCAAGCAGCCCGATTTTGTTTAGGCCATTTATCAATGTCAAAATTGTCATCAGCTTCGATTCAATTAAATTAGCGCACTTCTCAACTCTCATTTCCAATTAAATTGATATTTAGACAAAATATCAATATTTTTTGTAGTTTGTAAAGATGCAATGCAATGTTTTATGGACATATATCTCGTATGAGTCTTCAAATGTATTAGTGTAGCATGCATCCTACGTACTATTGTGTTGACTATTTCATGGCAAAGAGCTTTTGTAGTAATGGTTGATAGAAGTTTACTCAGTAAAATTGAAACGATCTTCATCATATGTTAAAGAACTGGGGCCTTGCCTTTGCTTTGTGGCTGTTGTTATAAGTTATTCTTCTGAACTGTAGTTTTCTTCCATAGTTGCTTTTTATTTTTTTGCTACATAATCATTGGGCCAAAATGAAGACGGATATGCTAATGATTCTAATTGGACTACTAATAGAGCATGTTTCTTTCGTTTTAAAGCTTTTTGGGGTCTGTGTAATCAGTATGGAAAGTCGTTAAGGGAATGGAGAGGCAACCAGCAATGTCAGGAGAGGGCCTAGGCGGTTCCGGCTGACACTACCCCAATCTTCCAGGACCCATTAAATGGCAGTTTCAACGCATTACCAACCATAACATCCTTGAATATCACTGATTTTATTTGCAGTATCAAACATTTCATTTCACGCACCATTAATAGAAAAGTGCTGAGGTTCTAATGCTGCCAAACATTTAGTAACTACCTGGACTCTGAGAACCAATTAACTCCAGAAACAACATGGCCAATTAAACACAAAAATAGGTAAGTCTACCACTAGTTACGGCCCTAGTCATTTAATGCTGAACAAACCTAAGCAGTAATGTACAGATGAAGCTGTTGCAGAATGACCATGTGAAACTGAGGCAGTGACTTTGAATCTCATTGTGGTTGCGCAAAAAACAAGCAAGCCACCACCATCTCAAATGGTCTGCCAGTGTATCTAAACTTTTCTGCTGACAGGGACAAAACTAGACATTCATTTATATTCAGATGGTAGGACACTCAGTGCTGTCATTCAAATATATTCATTTTTATTTCCAGACAATACATTTCCCAATTAGGATGCAGGTGCGAGGTGTTGCTTTTTAAGATTGCTTTGCGACCCTCGACAGCGCTCACTAACCTTATAACCTCATCTAAACTTTCTAATATTCTTTGTATTGATTTCCCGGCAAGCTTTCAATGATGCTGTCATTGAAAGCTATGGAATGATGCCAGAACAAAGCTAATGACCTTTTAGCAATGGGAAGAAAAACATCAATTATTATTATTGTTTATTTCTATATGTACTTCTTAATATCATGATTTTATTAGAGGATGACCATGACATTTGATAGTACACCGATGACTTCAGTGATTGGCTTGCAGTGAGGGGAGCAGGAAGGTTATTCCGAAAACAATTCAATCATTTAAAAAAGTTGACTGCACACATAAAAAAAAGCATTAAAAAAGTATAAATTGAGAATCCTCCTAAAAGTTTATGAGAAAGCTAGATTAGATTCTTATGATATTTAACTCCATTAGTGGGGTAGAAGTAGAAGGGTTGATGCATTGATGACTGAAGAGGTATGACAAAAAGCTAAGTAAGCTGTTGTGTAGTTACAGATTAATTAAATCGGTGTTATCAAACTAGGCCCCTAAATAACTTTGGCCTCTAATATTTTACCAGACACATTGTGGTATTTCATTCATACAATTTAGCTTCCAGCTAATGCTACCTCCATATTCGCTGCTTACCCCAACTATTAAATGATTGCACACAATGTAATGTCAGACTCTGTCTTTCCCTTGTGCTACTTTTGTCTGTTTGTAGACACTGCCTCATGATAATGGATGAACATATATTTGATTGAATCTGACTGAATATTTTTACTAGCTTCTGGCTCACACAATAAAAATAGACTATCCATGTAATTACTATTAGACAAACGTAAGTATACATATACATTGAATTATTGTAGTTTAAAATTGGTTATTGAGATTTATAGCTCCCATTCTGCACGCATTTCATAATAGGCCTCATGGTAGTTCTAGATCATCTCTACATTGACTACCTGCTGAAAAATAAGGTGTCCCTAAAGTCTTAATATTAGAACAAAATAAGGATATTGTGTTGTAGTAAACTTACCTCCAAATATGAAATAAATTATTCAAATGTGCACGTGTAAGTGACATAGCAATTCATCAACTGCATTGTTACTGTAAGACGGAACGTTTGACATGGTAACCTTCCTAATGTCTACCTTGGTTCTTTCCTAGCGAGGCTGCAGCAGCTGTAAAGCTAGCTTGCTTTGTGCAACTCAAGAGAGCTGATACCGAACCAGCGGCGTGTCCCTTGAGGAACACGGTGTCGTAAATAGTTATTTCCCTAGCCTGCCCCAGATAAGTTCCTAATGCATCTTTCACAACAATTAATTATACCATAATTACACTATTCTGTGCCTGAATTGAGAACAATTTGGTTATTTGCCTAAGTTTTGTATGAGGTTTAGACAGTCTAGCAAAGCAAAATGTAAAAATACTGTATCTACATGACACCATACTGGTAAGGGTATATTTAGTTGTCAAAGGATAATGATTAGCGCTTTCTCCCATCTAATCACACAAACATACCCCCCCCCCCCACACACACACACACACACACATACACACAGACACACACGCTTGCCCTCTCCCCTTTCCCTATCTCTGGGGTAAACATCTACCAGTATCCCAGCTTATTGTTTGGGAGCAAGGGGGTAGCCAAAGGGCAGGTAACTTGCATTGGACTAGTGTATTCTCTTGTCCCAAAGGACATAAGATACAAATCAAGTTGCTTTGACCCCATTGTCCTCTTCACACTCCTAGTCCCCTAAAGGCAATTCTGTGGTATGGGATCCTTTCTTCCCCTTATTTATTTCTTTCCTTTGTGTGGCTGTTGCTAAGGGCATAAGGAACATACATTTCCTTGAGTAAACCATCCAGCGTTCAGGGTTGAAGTCAGCCACCATTTTAATTTAAAATGGTGTTTGCCCTTTGTGATAGCTTAATAATCCGCTGGACAGTTAGAGGAGATGAGTTTCCATGTGAGCAAGGTCACCAACACAATTCTCCTTGTTTTGTGCTTTTGCATCTGCTTTTTTTGTGTGTCAAATACGCTACATTTTGGTACATTTACAGATATCCCAGTGTTTGGAACTCATAGGAGTTGATGGTAACAAAGTAGTGACGTGGTCAGTAAGACCAAATTTAATTCAAGAGTTATCACAGGCGTCTGGAGAACCCAATCACCACCCGCTTCAACGGAGATAAATCCCTTTTTCATGTCATGTTGACCTTTCCGCGCCCAAATTAAATCAGTCTTGGCTAAAAACAAATAGGCACATTTCATCTGCTGTTACCGTTCAGATCATGCTGGTGACCTTTGAACTTCATTTTCTATCTAAACTCATATCAATGTACAGTTTTCTTTCCTTTAATGACTAGTGTCACAGGTGTCAAAGCCTGATTAGCAATACAATGAGTTGTAATGATAGATCTTACGAGATAACGATAGTTTAATTCCACCTAATCTTTATTTTTTGTTTAACAGAGTCTCACGTTCATAATTGTGTAAAAATAATTGTGTTTCAGTTGACCACTCTCTCTGTATTTTGCCATTCTACCAGGTGAGGATGAGAGGGTAGTTTTATGCCCCAGGATCTGAACTCCTTGACATACACTGTTTCAACCAGGGTCTAAACTAACATCCTCAGAGGTACAGGCTGAATACTCTAACCTCCAGGCCACCCATCCACCCATAAGAGACTAGGCAGTTAAACTGCTTAATCCAATAGATAAAGGTTCAAACTAAATGCGTGTAGTTGTTATTTTGACCTTTTAACACACAGCTTAATGATTGGCACAGTACCTTAGCCATATCAGTGTACGTTACATGGAAGTGTTACATTTAAGTTTGCTTCAAATCCTAAATTACATTACTGCAACTATTAAGTTTAATTCTCAAAACAATCTGGTTTAAGTTAATACACCTGTTTTCTTCCTTTTGAGCAAAACATGTTTTGACTTCTATTACATTTTATTACATTTTCCTAAAATTAACTGAAGCCTATCAATAAAATGTCCATAAACTCTATGATGTGCAGTTGAAATGTAACATAGCTCTCACATAAAAAGCTTGGCCAATAGACATTCAAACCCAGTCACCTGAGGCTCCTCTCTACTTTCCCTCAGAGATGTGGGGGATGTTTGGGAAAATATATGGAGTTGCATTGAAATGCCCTTAGGTCAACACACTGACAAGCCTTGTGCACATTTTCAAAATGATTTTAATGAGATAATGTCTAAGGATTTCATTAGGGTCAAACATTGAAAAAAATTCTCCCTGAAAACCAAGTATCGATTTACTCTCCACCCTTTACATCTTGATATCAATGTCTTGTATATCAGGACACTTCATCAAGAGCACACTGATCTTTGGTTAAAATGTTCAGGGAAAAGTCCTCTGGTAAGGATTGGAACTCCGCTAAGAATAAAACATTTGAATGAGAGGAATCAAGGTTGGTACATATGCTTTTGTAGTAACATGCAAGCAGTCCCTTAAAGCCAACTCCTACTACATTTCTTATCAGCACATTTCCTACAAAGGGTTAATTCAATCACGTCAGGGCTCTCTGCTCTGTCGCTTGCCTCTCCCATCATACTTTAGGCTCAGCGGAGCATCCCCTCATTGATGGCACCTTTGGCTCCACAATAGAAGCTAATTTGTTAGAATCTTTCACAGGTCAGAGGCTGCTTAAAGGCGAGGAGGGCGCCTTGGCCAACAGGAAAATAAAGCCATCCAGTGAGGTGGTGGGGCAAATTAAATGCCCAGCCGCTTTATGACTATGGACATACAAAACATAAATATCAATTTCTTTCCTTCCGTACAGTCAATGAGGTCTTGCCAGGCATCCCAGTTAACACAGGTTAATAGATTGATTCCGGTGACATACCTCATAATGAACAGTAAATTGTTTTATCTCTTAAGTCTTATTTGGTCAGCCAGGAAAACATATGAGGTAATATGGCTGGAGCTAAATGGAGCGTATAATAGATCTCTGGCCAAGGCATAAGGATAGGCTTGACAACAGAGCTATGATTAATGAAAATAATAATGCTCTTGAAATTGAAATCTTTCTTATTCTTTTTTTTTGGACCTTTCAACTCTCTCCCCCCATGGTCATTCGGACTGGTCATGCGCAATATGATTTGTGGGCAATTTTTCACCTCTTTATTTTTTTTTCTATTGGGTCATTCTTTTGTACCGGGTCGAGTCAGGCTATGTTGTTGATGGAGAAGGTCCCTGCATTATTTGCACCCAACCAAATGATGCGCTGGGCAAAACAAAGAAATAGGGATCAGGAAGGTGCAATTATTCTAAAATTAAACAAGGATTTTTTTCCGGCCCTGTGGAGATGACCTCCTTTTTTTTTTTTTTTTGACAAATTTACACAACTCTATCATGCAAAGAATATAAAACCATAGAATCAGATCACAAGCTCAGAGATTCTACGTTTTAAAACTTTCCGCCTGCACCTTCAGCATGAATGCATTATGATTTTACATCTAAAAGAATCACAAGCGTATTGGAGTATAGTGACCAAACCCAAATATTCATTCATTCTTCTTCACAGCTAATAACACAAGCAAAAATCAATTACTTCTAATTCCACACTATTGATATGCCTTGATAATGCTAATTGAACTGTGCCTCTGCCAGTGGAGACGAAGAGCAAGGGTTTAAGAGTAATTGTGCCCTGACCCATGCGCACCTGGGCTACCATATCACCTAAGCTTCCCCAAGAATGTTCTCTCCTACAAGTGAAAGGCCTTACTCGCAAATCCTTAGATGTGGCAAGGTGATAAATTACAGTTCTTAACTATCATTGATTACTTGGTGCTTCTCCACTTTCTGTGACAACTGTTCAGTCACTCTGAATGGACCTTAATGGCACATTAGAGAGAGGAAAGCATACAGCGTCCCTACCATTGATTAAACCTGTTTGTTGCTTAATAAAGACAAACTGACGTGCACTGCTCTTTGGTGGCCTGTGACCAAACAAAGAGGAAGACCAATATTGTGCGATTGAGGTATTTTTTTTTTTAATCTGATTGTACAAAGGTGTGAGTCATTTATTCTTTCTCGGTTTAATGTGAAAACATACTTCAAATCATCTGTAGCTTTTATTACTTAACATATTTACACTCTTAAAATAATAATAAATACATCTTAAATTATGCCTTGATGTGATCCATTTAGCTGGCTGTCTATAGATTTTTTTAATCAGTCAAGAATATATTTAAAAAAATAGGATTAGATTTCTTTGTTGCTTGGATTACAGACGTATTTTGGTCACATCTGTCTTCTACTTGGCTCATCTTGGGTGCCTAAGGGGGAAATGGGAAAGAAGCACAAGGAAACAAAACGTTTGGTTTTGCTTGATGCAAGTCTGCAATGCAAAGGAAATCCATTTTTGACACGTTTGTCAACTTGTGACCCACTGGTGATACTATTGACCCAGTCCGTCAACAAAATGTCAGCTGGAGACAAATCAAAAAACAAAGATATGAGCCCTAATTAGAATAGGGATAATATCATCTCTAGAATAATAGCGTCAGTTTGAGAAGTCTATAAGATCCTGTCAAAAAGATTTCTATTGTCTCTGAACCTGGAGTCAAAACACCATGCAGAGGTTTCCCCAGCCAGGTCAGTGTGCCTCTGAGGTCGGGGCTTTTGCCCCTGCCTGGCCTGCGGGCCACAGTCATTCTGGAGTGGGCCTGGCACTGCTGTCACACACACATCATGCGAAACTGCCGAGAGTCAAGCTGGTATTGCAGGGTTAAACTGATTAGCTATGCACTTGTGCTCTATGGGTCAGAATGTGAAGAACAAAAGTGTTATTAAAGGATCTGTATTTCTCCCTCGGGTTTCTTAATGCCAAAGTTTTTTTTCGCAGACAAAAGTCAGTCCAAGATTGCCCTGAAAGAGATGTGCCACCGCTTCTCTTCACTTCTGCCCTTTTCTTTCCTCTTTCTGTGAATATCACAAATCCCTTGCAGCCTCTGCCCCAACCCCAAAATGCTTAACCTCATCCCATTCACTTTTCATTCTCGTTTGCTGGCACTCAGCCTCCTGCTCTGTCTTGCAGTTTCCCTCTCACTTTCGCCCACACTCATCCTTGGGAAATGTGGATCATTTCCTGAGAAGTTCCTCACTGACTGGAAAAGAAGCAAAGCCTCTGGAGATCTTCATGACTCTATTGCCAAAAAGTGCGTGGGAATAGTCAGGATGGGAAGAGGATGAAGCTTAATTGTTTTAGTCATTTTCCCTCTTTTAGATTTAGCGATTGAATGGAAAAAAACTGTTCTTTTATTGAAATTACATAAAGATAAACAAATGAAGATGTGGGTGGCTGTGAATTGTAATGTTGACATTTCAAATCTCTAAGGTTTGCATTTCTGACCATGTCTGTCATAGCAGTGCACTCATTTTACAATTTATTCTTTGTGCTGTGTACTAACTTTATATGACAATAGATTATTTCCCAAATGTAGCATTTTATTTAAGATTGGCAAGGAGACCAACCCACTTTGTAGAGAAAATATAAAATCCCCATGTTTATACACTCGGGGACCTGCCTTCAACAACAGCTGGAATAACAAGCGCTGTACTTTGGGGTTCATTAGGAATACAATCAGATGGCTTCCTGACTGGAGCTTTTGGAAGTTCAGCTCTTAGGTGGAAAGGCCTTGAGGGCTCTGTAAGTTCATGCATGTCTGGAGACATATGTTATATTTGTTGTCTCTAACAAACTGATCCGTAAAGATCATTTCCGAACAAATATCTAGTCTGCAGAACCGAGGGACTTCGGAAAAAGACAATTTTGTCATCGATCTTGGTGGCAATTTAGCCCAGTGTAATCCTCTCTCAGTATTATTTGTCTGGCTTAAAAAACATTTGGCGGTTCACATTTTTACTGAAAGTGGACTGAACAAAGATGCAGGCAAAGGTAATGAGTACCATTAAGTATTTCCATTAAAGACCAATCTAATATCATATCAAATGTCTCTGTTTCGCAGTATTTTAAAACTGCACTCTTCTGGATGTTTGGTTAATAACATGCACATAGAGGGTAACCTCTTAGGTGGCACCATTTGCTAGCTATGTGGTAATGTGACCTAGACAAGGCTGCCGCTTTGGAGAACGGGAGAAGAGTTCCCAGAGGAGGGCTTAGCAATCACATGAACTGTTGTTTTTCTCTATACACAGCACAGCTAAAGTTTGCCAATGGATCAACTTAGCTAGGTCATTCTGTTGTTACAAAATGTCACTTACCATCTTTGTCTCATGAGGGACATAAAAGGGCTTTTATTGTTGGTGCACAATACGTCTCCATTCTTTGCGGAGATAAGCATAACAAAGTAAAGGTAGGGGGCCATCACAGGCCTCTAAACCAACGTGTCTATGCAGCAGTATTTACATATTGCCCACTCTCATGAAACAAAACGTTTCCTTAGAAATTACAATATACAGAGACATATCGATCAAAAGTTTAATTATTACATTTAACCTTTTCTAATGGTATTGAACGCTAATCTTGGAATTTCGAAGGATGAAGGTCAAGGAATGGAATAACTTCATTACAAAAACCAAAGATCTGATCTCTTTGATTTGTTTGACGTTATCATTGTATTATTATACACATCAATGATTTGGCTACTTTGCGTCTTCGTTGCAACTTACTGTATACATGACAAATATATCTATTTGGCTATCTAATAATAACAATAATAATAATACATAATACTTAGCCTCCCATGTTCTCATGAGTAATGAATAAACATTCTGCCAGACCCAGATATAATGACAAAGTTCTATTACTTAAGAAAAACCAAAATGTATATATAATCTGCACCAGTATATATATGTAACACATGGTTCCTAGTATTCAAATTACTTAATCTTAGCAGGGGCCCGGTGACACCAAAAGATATCAAACACCGAGTAATGTGGACATGCGAATGCAGTGTGTGAATGTCCTGTTCTGTTTTGACACGTTTACAAAACAATGCAGAAGCCCGCATTAATCTGAAGATGGAGTGGGCAGTGGGCTGAGACCCCCACACATGGTTAGACGGTGGCGTGCAGGAAGCTAAGGAGGTCCCCTTGACTAGGGCCTGGGATTTGAATCACCGCTCCACGGGAAGCTGGCTGGCTGGTTTGTTTAGCTGGATGTGATTTCGAGTGGCAGGAGGGGGTGTTGCCTGGCCATAAGAAACACAATGGGGCATACTTTCTGAACACCACTAATAGGCAATAATGACGTGGCTGGAGTCCAAACCATTTGCCTTCCATGCCTGCAAATAAAGATATGCCCCTCCTTGTATTAATCACACAAGCCCTCCATGTGTGCAGTTGTATGAGAGTATATGAGTGTGCAATGAGAGTACATTTTCTGTGAAGTCATGGTAGTGCTCGGAACTCAAGGTTTCCCCCCTTTCTTATTTGATCAAGAGAAGAAAAAGAGGCAATAAATGGGTCACCCTCCGTCTTTTTTCTGTCTTTGAAAATGGACAACACCAAAAAGTAACCTACTGTTTATTTTTCTGGAGTCATCTAATAAATCTTTCTTAAGTGTATCAACATTTAAAAAAAAAAACACGATGTGTTATGCTATTTCTTGTGTCTAATCTTATAAACATTTGACTAACTGCACTATTAACATATTGAACAAACAGACAGAAATGAAGAAACCCAGGAGTATCATATAGCAGGAAATAACTACTCTTGCTCTCAGTAACTGATTCCAGGAAAGGAGCTGCAACAGAGAAAGAAAAAAAAAAGATAGGGAGTCAAGCATTGAGATTTAGAACACTGAACAAGATATATTCTTCCAAATTCTAATTGGAGAACAGTTGATTTAATTGGTATCCATTTGGCTCACAAAAGAAAGCAAGGGTAGTGGGCAGGCAGGAATGCCCCTGGGGGCGATGTGAACATCGAGAGGCTCCGCTCAACGCTCAGGGACGGATCACTTCCAAAGACAAACCGTGGGAGCTGGCAGGACAGATTGCAGTGGGAGGGAAGAAGGGGGAGACCAAATTCATGGTGGAGTGAGAAGCTTTCAATAGAGAGGCATCTTTATTTGGAGAAGGGGGCCATTTTCGGAGGCCGTGCTGCACTCCCGGTACGGGCAGTAATGTGTAATGTGACTCTGACCCTGGGAGGACAGGAGTGGATTTGGTTCAGTGGTCACTGTAACCTTAGGCTTTGGTGGCAGACAAACCTAAATTAAGTTGATCAAAACAAACTACTGGAGACTTTATGCTCTGACGATTCTCCCCTTTCTGTCAAAGAGAAGCCAAACTTGGTGTTTTGGTCAGGGACAGGGTGAAAAGCAAAAAAGAGCTGCTTTTGCTTTTCACTTTATAATACAAATAAAATACATAGTTAATTTGGTTTAATGCAACATATATTTTTATTGCATTATTATATTATTCAAATGTCATATATATATGTATATATATATAAAAGAATACCAGAAATATTTTATAACCTTGGAGTGTGCTGTGGGCTGTCTGCGCGGATGAAAAATGGACTGTGCGTGTTGGTGGAGCGCAGCTTGTATGTGCACACCAAAGCAAAGTGGGGAACCCAGGTGTTGAGTTGTTTTTAATGCCTCTGTGGAGAGAGAGGAAGGGTGGGAGAATGGGGCCTGATGACCTGGACCTGGAGGGGGTTCTGAGGCCAGGACCGAGCACGGGAGACCTTCACAGTTGCCCTCAGGAAGAAACAGCCACCGCTTATCTCTTCCTACACTTTTACTTCTTTTTTATCCTCTTCCACAGTCCAGTCTTTTCATTTCCCTTTCCTCTCGGTCGACGAGAGCACATGTTGTGGAATTAGTTCCTACCCAAAACGATTGTATTCGATGTGCTGACAAGCAATTTATTTTTGTTTCTGTGGGTAAATTGTCAATACAGTGTTAATTGCAATTCAGAGTTTTGCAGTAATTGTGCAAGTATAATTTGTTGTTCCTGAATATGTATTAAGGTGATTCACATGCAAGCACACACACACACACACACACACACATGTAGCCATGCATAGTGTGTTAATTTCACAATATAAGTCATTATGCACGAGGCTCTTCTCCCTTTTGAATGTGTAACCGAGGAGCCCAGTCCTGGCTCTAGTTCTGTAGCGTAGGTAAAAGGCTTTAATCCCCCTACAGTATATGACAGGCCTGCACTCACCTTGCCCAGCACTTAAAGAAGCAATCTCTCAAAAAGTCGCCTTTCAATTAAAGTCTATGTGAATGTGCGTCCGTGCAGAGGAGAGTGCTGTATGCAGGGGGAGAATGGGCCCGTTCCTGATGTAAATGAAGAGATGCATATCAGTGTTAATCCATTGCTTTGTAGTCACGGCCATACCCAAAGTCTGTCTAATTTCCCTTGCCCTCCCTTTTGCAGCCAGAAGTGTATCGATCGGCAGTAATTGAAGTGTACTTGATAATCCGCAAGGCAACAGGGGAGAGGGAGACCCTCAACTCTCACATCGATGAACAGAGAATGGGGTTGTGGGGATGTGTGTGTTTGAGTGTGAGTGTGTGGTGCTGAGGGGGCTCTCTAAGGTATGGGCGGGTAGGGCAACACCCCTTTCACCGTTTCTTCTCAGCTGATTAAACTCATTGAGAGCCAGACGAGTGGAACAAATAGATATAAAGGTTTGCCTGGCAGCTTACAGCCATTCAGATTTCTTCATTGAAACATAGAGCTCCAGCTCTCCACGGCCTGCTTCAAACTAACATTTCACCGCCAGTGCGCCATTTTACAAAATGAACCATACATTATGCACTACACAATCTAAAATATCTCAAGTGGAAACTTGTGATTAAAATGTTTGCATCGTACAATATACATGTATACATTAGTTTTTTTTCTTCTGTAGCAGTGTGGAGAACGTTTACTGAACAAACACTAATAGATGATGTGAACGTCCAATCTGACGGTGTCAAGGGTGGACTTCCCCGCTGCCACGGTGATCCAGTCAATCTACTGTTGTCGGACTTGGCCTGTCATTAAGCTCACAAGCCCTTTATTGTCTTCCTCTGGAAATTCTCTTTGTCAAGTGGATGGCGAGGACACTGCATCTGAACGGATGTGTGACCACTTAGTTGGTGAAGGGTGGGGACCCCGAGACCTTGTGGATTAAGGATGGCTTAACTGTAAACACTCAACACTGTAGCCCCGGGTCAGAGTAGGACCGGGGTCAGGGAGGAGGTGACAGACAACAAGGGCCCCTCGCTAAGTTCAAGAGGCGATGGCCCCCATTTCATTAATGTCATGTGACACAAATTACAGCCGCTACCAGAAGAAAACACCCCCAAGGAGTGCCTTAATAAACCTAATGATAACCCCCCCCCCCCCCCCCCTTCTGCTAGAGATTCAATTATCATTTCATCATCCACATACAATGGTTTCACTTTATTAATGAATTGTACAAAATGACTCACTTGGAAATTACCGGGCTGCAAGGAAAGAAAGACCGTTGACGGATGGCGGCAACGCCTTAGTAATAACGTGGAAAAAGACTCAATTATTTAATTGCTCTGAGCAGTGATAAGAGCCTCTAACCAGGAGTTATTGGCCCTGTAAAGCCATATCTTGGGCCTGGCCATGGGGTCAGGTGAAAGGATGGGAGGGGGGGCTACCTTTTAGAGGCTATTTATCTCTTTGCTGCCTTCCACTCACCCCAATCAGAGCCTCCCACGCCCGAGACACAACCCATTCACCCTAGATGTTCATTTGGTGCCCTGTTTGCTCTTCTGTATAACAATACAAATAAGCAGTCTGCTGTAGAATTTTAGCTGAGATTCCCAAGTCATTCATGTAAACAGGCCACAACTGAAAAAAGATTTTGACGCTGATGTGACGAGTGCATCAGCACACGTAACATTTACTGTAGTTAAGGGATCAGGCACAGCGCATTGTACAATCTATTATTGTTGTTTTTATCCTTCTCTGTCCCTCTCTGTCTCTCACGCACATATACTTGTGCACACACACACACACACACAGAGAGACACAAAACAGAGCACCCTGCCCCGCGGAGGAAATAAGAAATAACCATAACTCCTTCCTCCGCCAGCCTGCCCTTTGTGACCCCTGTTTTAAGTGGGCAGCAGGTAATTGCTGAGGCGATGTTCCCCATCAGCCTACGACTCCATGTGTGCCTTATGTGTCATCTCTATTTATTATATTCTGCACGCTCCCCGGGCCTAGGTAATCAATTTCACAAGGATACAGGGCTGATATCAGCTGCCGCGCACATTATGAGGCGAGCCATCCTCTTATCAAGTGCAGAATTGCCGGCTAGAGGTCATGAGCAGATAAACAGGGGTGTAACACAACTCCCCCCACCACCACTCCCCCGCCCCCCCCCCCCCTCCCCCCCATGAACACAGGGGTGGGAAGGTGTTGTTTCAGAGGGGGGGCACAAAGAACAAACACACAGCAAGGAAAAGGTTATGACCCTTGTAAGGTGCCTCTTGTTACGCCCGACCTTCAAAATTTCATCATCAGCGCTCCTGACTGCTTAATAATTCGGAGACACCAGGCTCATCTCTCTCCAGTCAGTTTGGAGGGGGGGGGGGACAGACGCCCTCTCTCTGATTATCTTCTAGTACTCTTTGCAGACCTTTATAGACCAACCCCAACTACATCAATCACTCGCCCTACCTCCTGGCTCCTCGGGCCGCCCTGTGTCCCACCTCGACACCGCAGGGCTAATATTGTTGTGAGACGCGCCTTGCCTGTGCTACCGCTCTCACTGTAAACATCCAGTGGGTTCTTCCTTCAAAGCATAGTTTGTATTTTTATTTTACATGTTCAGCATGTTCTGAGAGCAGTCAACTGCAACTGGACGCTGCTTTCCGACGTAAGTTAAACTGCTTTGTTTTTGCACTGCAGTAAAATGTTTTTAAATTTCAATCAAAACAACAACAAAAATTGCACATGTGTATTTATTATACCAATCCTTTTCTGTCAATAATGCCGACGAGCGATGCTAAAACTGAAGAAACTGTTTGGAGATCAGGAGACGGTTGACACTCGACAGAAAGAGCTTAGTGATCCCCCCGCAGTGGAAATGTCATGCAGTTGCATCAGCCTTAGTAAACATTAATTATGGCCGTTGGTCTTTGTATACTCCTCCCCAGATCTCCCACAAGCAGCTGTGTGTATTTGCTGATAGGATTGGGTACTCAGGGTCACTATACATTATTCTGGATATGGACAAATTCTGAATTCTCAGGCTTCATTCGATGAACCACAAGTTATGGAATTGTATTGAATAAGTACAAAACATAGTAATCATGGATGACTATTTTTTGCATACTTTTTCTTTAAAAAAAAATGCTGTATTAAGACTGGAATACATTGGTATAAAAGAATGTTTCAATGTTATTGTATTTTGGTGTATTTCTTGTGCTTTGGCCTATTATTTTGGACATGTGTCTGGCTCTTACCCTGCCCCCGCCCACCCCCCACCCCACCTCCGCCAAGTAGCTGACCTTGCGCAGCCTTCCCGGGCGAAAGACTGTGATGAGTGTTTTTTTTTCAGATCCCCTTCCCCCAACATCCCTAAGCATGTGCGCCGCACATCCGCTCCGTCATTAAGCCCTCCACCCGTGGGTTTAGGACCAGCCATATGGTGCAGGCAGTGGAGTGTTGCAGGAGACGAGCGGCTTTGGTCATGATCTGATGAATCCTTCTACGAAAGGGGGTTTTCTACGATGACATCACAGCTCACCAGGGCCGGCCAGGTTCTCCCTTGTACAAGCAGTTTGAATGTGTTTGTTTAGATGAGTGGGAGGTCTTATGGGTGGAAGGCAGTGCTTATGTGCGTGCACTTGAATGCACGAGTATTAGAGTAAATCCCACTATATGTTTGAGAGACTGCTCTGCTGCGCGGCCCATAAATAACTCCGGGTGGTTTAAGCTGCCCACAGCAATCATTGCAAAACAAACACTTTCAGCCTGACAAACTCAAATAGCGTATAAGATATTTCCTTCACAATAAAGGTTTAATTTTCACTTTTCACTTTGTATTTTATACTATGTGTGCCAAAAAAATCCAGACATTTTAAACTGTCACTTCAGTCCGTTGCTTACAAAAATGCACGCTATGATGATTTAATCAAAGACCACAACGCTTGGGGAGGCTGAAAGGTTTCCCTTGGAGTCAAGAGAGGCATGTTCAATAACAGCATGAACAATAGTAGCCGGTTTCACAGTTAAGACATGTCGTGTTGTCTGGCAACATGTTTAGTATTCGACTAGCAGAGCGTATCACACACAAAGATAAAAGAGTACGATTTTCTAAGGCACAGACAATTTTAAAGGAGCCATCAAGTCCCTCACATAAGTGTGAATGGACTATCACTGGCGGAGAAGATGATATCAGCATTGGCACATTTGATGCGGTTAGACCAAAGCTTCGGAACGGACAATTCAAATAATAGAGAAAACCGTGTTGAGTTATGGATAGATTTAGTGTGTTACCGTGTGTGTATGTGGATAGACAGGTCATTGTGTGCGAGGTGAGTGTGTTTTGATGCGTGTATGTTTTTTAATTGTGGTGTTCTTCTAGTTCACCTTAGGGTGAATTCAAGAAACAGGTAGTTAGGTTCACTCTAGTTCTCTCTAGAAACCATGTGAACACGCAACAATGTGTAGTTATCTGCCCTCAGTGGTGATTTTAAAGAATTTACAACCTCAGAAATGTCCAGTTTCTGAAAGTCTTGATACATTGTGTTTTTTTTATTACAACTGTTCTCCCCTGACACCACATGTCAGATGTGTTTTCTCTTGTGGTTCACTAGAAGTGGAAACATGCTTTTTAAAGATGTGTTCTTTATTTGACCTCTTTACTTGAAATAGCTGTACAGATACATATCATTATGATAGGTATACCAACTTTTGTGTGAAACATTGCATTTTACATGGATATTTCTTTATTTCGTTTGATTTTACATTGCAATATTTGTCAAGATGAAATTTTGCCTTTATGCCTTAATGCCTTTATTTTTGCTACAGTTCTGTTTTGAATCATGACCTACTTAACCAAACCAAATAGAAATAACTGGTCACAAACCCCAAGCTCATCTTTTGGTATGTTTGAGAACTGTTGTTTAATAAATGTCTTTTTTAATCACTTTATCCCCTAGCCTTTTAGACTAGTATAACATTGTTACATATATTTCATCTGCTGGCTCGAATTGCAAAAATTCAAGCAACTTTTCTTTGTCAGTATCTCAGTCCCACCAACCGGATCCAAAAGGCACGAACACAGATCCATTGACACTCACACACACACACACACACACACACACACACACACACACACACACACACACACACACACACACACACACACACACACCATCCCCAGTCCCCTCCACCATCCACACAACCACACAGACACACACACACGCGCTATCCCTTAAAACATGTTGCTGTTTGCTTCACTAAGAGGTGAATAACTCACAGCCTCATAAAGCCACATCACCCCATCTCCCTCCACATGTGAACATCACCTGTTGACCACCATACTGACGTCCTGAGGGACCAGACCAACAGGCTCCGGACCTCCGCATGTTCTCACCCCAAAGGTATGTCCTTCACTGGTGTCATTAAACCATCAGGCTACGATGGTTCATAAAGGCTACGGACAGCTTCACCAAAAAACCACCAGAAGTCTCCAGCGACCTTCACCACCACGATCCCAGCTTAACCCCTCTGAAGACCTTCCTATAGTCACATGCTTTGTTTGCTTGTCTTCCAGTCGAAAAACGGAACAAACATACACACTCACGACCGGCATTGCCCACAGAGGTTATCTGAAGGCTAGCTCCCCCCGCCCGGCAGCCCAGAGGACCTAAACCCAGCGCCCCCGCCCTGCTCACCGGTGATGTGTGTTCCTCCGTAGGTGATGTTGACGTCATAGAGCCCCGGGGTGAAGGGGACGTACTCCACGCTGCAGCTGCCATCTTTGTTGTCCTTGCAGGACATCTTGGACTCTGACGGGCCCTCAACGGTGATGCCCAGACCCCCGATGCCAGCGCCTCTGTAGAACACACACACACACACACACACACACACACACACACAGAGACAAACACACACACACACAGAGAGAAACAGAGAGACAGAGAGACAAACACACACACACACACACACACACACACACATAGACAAACACACACACACACACACACACACTCACACACACACACAGAAACAGAGAGACAAACACACACACACATACACACACACAGAGTGACAAACACACACACACACACAGAGATAAACACACACACTCACACACACAGAAACAGAGAGACGAACACACACACACACACACACACACACACACACACACATACACATACACACAGTGTTAATTACTGACTGTCAGAGACAGACTAAATAGCTAAACTGCTGACTGACTGACTGGTTAGACAAATGGCTGGCTGGCTGGCTGGTTGGCTGGCTGGCTGGCTGGCTGGCTGGCTGGCTGGCTGGCTGGCTGATTAGCTGTCTGACTGCTTAACCTGCTGACTGGTTAACTGCTGTGCACCTGGTGACAATGTTGAAGTTGTTGGGCTGTTGGGTAAGGGCGTGTTTGAGTCCTGGACCCTCAGCCACCACCCGGCCGGGGTCACAGCCCTCGGCCACACCCACGGTGAAGGGGCTTCTGGGAACTGGAGTGTTGTCATAGAGGACCTCCACACTGTGGGGCCCTGTCGGTAACAAACACAATGCATCATGAATAACTGCAGTGATATTACAATAACATTAGAACAGATCATGGATAACAGCAGAGCTATACTACAATAACATTATGAGTAACAGCGTAGTTAAATAATGACATCCTGATTAACAGTACCGGTCTAATAAAATGACATCATGATTAACAGTACCGTTCTAATAGAACGACACCATAATTAACGGTAATGTTCTAATGAAACGACATCATTATCAACAGCATAGTTATATAACAATAACATCATCAGAATAACATCATGATAACAGAGTCGTTCTAATAGAATGAAAGTATGATTAACAGTACCGTTCTAATAGTATGACATTAGGATTAACAGTACCGTTCCATTAGAATTACATAATAAATAACAGTATCGTTATATTAGAATGACATCATGATTAGCAGTACCGTTCTAATAGAATGACACCATGATTGACAGTACCGAGTCCTAATAGAATGACACCATGATTGACAGTATCGTTCTAATAGAATGACACCATGATTAGCAGAACCGTTCTATTAGAATGACACCATGATTAACAGTACCGTTCTAATAGAATGACACCACGATTGACTACCGTTCCATTAGAATTACATAAAAAATAACAGTACCGTTCTAATAGAACGACACCATGATTGACAGTACCGTTCTAATAGAACGACACCATGATTGACAGTACCGTTCTAATGGAACGACACCATGATTGACAGTACCGTTCTAATGGAACGACACCATGATTGACAGTACCGTTCTAATAGAACGACACACTATGATTGACAGTACCGTTCTAATGGAACAACACCATGATTGACAGTACCGTTCTAATAGAACGACACCATGATTGACAGTGCTGTTCTTATTGAACGACACCATGATTAGCAGAACCGTTCTAATAGAACGACACCATGATTGACAGTACCGTTCTCGTAAGGTGTGTACTCCACGTCGTAGGTTCCGTCGGTCCGGTCCGACACCAGGCAGTCGGTCAGCGCTCCAGACGGGTTGGTGACCCGGGCCGTGACGTGGTCTCCTCCTCTGCGGGACAGAGCGCGCCCGTCCACGGTGAAGGCAGTGGTGGCCTCCCGGTACACGGCTACCGGCAGGGGAGAGGGTTAACGGACAGTACCACAGTGCTACAGTGCTACAGTGTAATAGTGTAATAGTGTAATAGTGTTTTAGTGTTTTAGTGTTTTAGTGTTATAACGTTATAACGTTATAACGTTATAGTGTTATAGTGTTATAGTGTTAAAGTGTTACAGTGGTATAGTGTTACAGTGCTATAGTGTTACAGTGTTAGTGTTACAGTGCTACAGTGCTACAGTGTTACAGTGTTACAGTACTAAAGTGTTATAGTGTTAGAGGGCGGGGGGTTAAGGGGGGTACCCGCAGGTGAGAGGGTTAACGGACAGTACCACAGTACTACAGTGCTATAGTGTTACAGTGTTACAGTGCTTTAGTGTTACAGTGTTACAGTGTGACAGTGTTTTAGTGTTATAGTGTTTCAGTGTTTCAGTGTTACAGTGTTACAGTGCTATAGTGTTTTAGTGTTATAGTGTTATAGTGTTATAGTGTTATAGTGTTGGAGGGCGGGGGGGTTAAGGGGGGTACCCGCAGGGGAGAGGGTTAACAGACAGTACACAGTCCCACAGTAACACAGTACTACAGTACCGCAGTACCACAGTCCCACAGTCCCACAGTAACACAGTACACAGTCCCACAGTAACATAGTACAACAGTAACGCAGTGCACAGTAACACAGCACACAGTCCCACAGTAACACAGTGTTATAGTGTTAGAGGGCGGGACCAGGAGAGGAGAGGGTTAAACCCTAACCCAGTCAGGTGAACTATAACCCTAACCCAGTCAGGTGACCTATAACCCTAACCCAGTCAGGTGACCTATAACCCTAACCAGTCAGATGAACTATAACCCTAACCCAGTCAGGTGACCTATAACCCAAACCAGTCAGATGACCTATAACCCTAACCCAGTCAGGTGAACTATAACCCTAACCCAGTCAGGTGAACTATAACCCTAACCCAGTCAGATGACCTGTAACCCTAACCCAGTCAGATGACCTGTAACCCTAACCCAATCAGATGACCTATAACCCTAACCCAGTCAGATGACCTATAACCCTAACCCAGGTGACCTCACCTTTGCCCTCCACTCCCGGGCCGAACACTTTGACCTTTGAGGTGTCGACGGCAGGCTCTACGTTGACCTTAGCAGGAAACCCTGGCACTGGCTTGCCCCCGTACTTCAGCAGCAGGGTGTACAGGCCCGCCGTCAGGGGCACGTAGGTCACTGTGTAGCTGCCATCTTTGTTGTCCAACACCTCCGTCTGGGCTTTGACAGAACCTGGAGCGGATCCCGGAGCGGAGTCTGGCACTGCCTCCAGACTGAGCACACCCGGTCCAGCTTTGGAGCAGTCCACGTTCAGCACGCTGGTCTCTCCCACCTGTGACAGAACACAACCTCAACACACAGGAGACAAGGCAGGGCAGTGCCTTGCTCAGAGGCACAACAAATCATAGAAGAGGATTTTACATATTTGCAAAGGTATAAGAGAAAGAGTGACAGTGAAGAGAGAGATGGAGTGAAGAAAGAGAGACAGAGAGAGAGAGAGAG
>JAVQJS010010632.1:0-11010 GCA_036024795.1 Galaxias rostratus | reverse complement strand
GTTATATTAAACTTAGTCTTGTAAACATTTTGGAAATTGTTTTTGTGTTCATTGAGATATTGTTTAAAATGTTACTTTTCAAAGGGGGTGTACTCATTTACGCTGAGCACTGTACATATATATATTATACCACAAAACATACATAGTCATTATTTATAAGTATATGTATTTTCAGTGAGGGTCATCTATGCTACCATGTTAAGATGTAATCACTCGTATTGGATATTTTAATCTGTCCGTTGCCAAACTACAGAATATCACATTTTGATATCACAACTTTCAAGCACGCCATTGTGGGATAGCGATAAGGAATGTTATGACAGCAAAATACTTGGGCTTTAAATATACAGTTTCACCTTAATAAAAAAAAGTTTGCCTTGGTTCCATCTTACTTTAGGTTTAATCTACTCAGGCTCAAACTAGGTTGCAATGATTGCGTAAACACAATGCTATGGAAGCCCATAAGGGACTTTATTCAAAAAAAAATATATAAACCTGAAAATGCGAATGCAGTTCAACTACAACATTGTCATATTTCACATTTGTGTGTGTTATTTGAGACAAAATGTAAATGAAAAGGCCATCATACTTTTGCCTTCTCAAATGCTTCACTGTGCATTCTGTGTCAATATAAAAATTAAAATGCAAAAGCTGTTTGCATAAAATGTTCCTAATTGTCCTAGCCCACCATACTCAAATATTAATTCAAACTTAAAAATGTAAAGGCAATATAAAACATTTATCCTCATTTTCGATTTGTGCTTGCATATTTATGTCACTATTAACATTAAAGTGCAGTTGTCAAAGTATTTGAAAAAAAAAAAGAATCTGCATTTCACAATCAGAATCACAATTCCTTTATTTGTCTCACAACGGAGACATTGACATTGTTTCAGCAAAAAGTGTACAGTTTGCATTGCATTGCATTTTCAAAGACTTTATCTTCAGTACTACGTTGTGCAGTGAAACATTTTCAAGTGTAATACGAGAATAGACGCTAAGAATCGATTGCATTTTCAAGTCACCTCACACTCTTTGAAACGGAACATAATCATTAAAATGCTATCTGTCAGTTCTCTCATGAAGGCGGATCTTTATTTATCTTGGCACTGTCTTGTTTGGTGACTCGTTTCGTTAACAATTAACGGAGGAATTTGTATTTAAATTTTAATTGTGAATTTACATTTTCAAGTTTGAGTTAACATTTGAATTTTGTCTGTGGTATGGCAGGGTAGGACTTTTAAAATGTAATGTAAAACCGCTTTTGTATTTGAATTCGAATATGTACACAAAATGCCAATTGGAGCCTTTGAAAATGCAAATGCAAATGGAATGATAGTATTTTAATTTACATTATGTCTCAAATAACACGTCTCAATTTTGGAAAGTAATAATTTAATAATTGTGGAATTTAACTAAGTTTTTTGCACTTTTGTTGTAAATACACTTTATTTAAAGTCTTGGTGAACCATTGACACCACACCCGCTCTTTTTGCACAGCCTTTTTTACGGTTTTGTTTGCCTCTGTGTCCGGGGATCCCCTATGCAGCCCATGCTGCATTGTTTACACCAGGGGTTTGCTGTTAGCATCCCATAGCATGGTGATGCTAACCACCGAAAGACCCGATGTCCCCGTTGAGCTGAGGAGGGGGAGAAGGGGAAGCTGTGCCGGGCTGAGCTGAGGGCAAGGAGACGGCGTTTCAGACCTGATCTTCCGTCCATCATTATAGGGAATGTACAATCTCTCATCAATAAGATGGACGAGCTAGCGATGCTGACCTGATACGAGCGGGAGTATCGGGAGTGTAGCATTATGTTATACACCGAGACATAATCAAGCTATTTTCGGACTTGAGGAGTCTGGAAAGACCAAAAAGACCAGACTCCCAGACCAAGGGGGGACCTAAAGTGGATGAATTACTTGAACATTTTCCTCAACAGATTTGATCAGCCCCATTACCATGCCCATTTTCACCTGTTGCAACCCCCTTTGTCCTCAATGCCAGGATATGGCCTGTTACCTCCCCCACATCCACCATCCTCCTTCCCTCAACCCCCAGCTCTATCACACTACAGCTGTACCACTCTACACAGCCACTCTGTCTCTTGCTTCACCTCCCACCCCTCACCTGCAACCTCCACCTTGTACCTCACAACTAACCAGGTGAGAAGTGAACTCAGAAGGCGTAAGGCAAAGAAGGTAGCGGGCATAGCTGGCATCAGCTCAAGGCTCATCAAATCCTGTACACACCAGCTGTGTGGGAGACTGGAGCTCCTATTCACCCTGAGCTTGAAGCTAGGGAGGTGGATGGACATTGAGATTTTCAAATCTTACTTACCTTACGTACTTGGGGGTTCACCTGAACAATAGACAGGACTAGACAGATAATTCTGCTGCTCTGTGCAAGAAGGGTCAGAGCAGACTCCATCTGCTGAGGAGTCTTTTGGAATGCAGGGGGCCCACAAGACCTTCTTTGACTCTTCTTTGTGGTGGCATCAGCCATGTTTTACGGAGTGGTCTGTTGGGGCAGCTGCATCTCCTCTGCTGACTGGAAAAAGTTAAACAAACTGGTTAAGAAGGCCAGCTCTATACTGGGGAGCCATCTGGACACTGTGGAGGTGTTGGGGGACAGGAGAATAATTGACAAGTTTTAATCCCTCTAAGTCAATACGTCCCACCCCCTCAAGGGCCCTTTGTCTGCACTAGGCAGCTACTTCAGTGGCTGGTTCACTCAGAGAGCAAGCGCAGGTCTTTCGTTCCTGCAGCGGTCAGAATTCACAACAGCCATGGACCCTGGTAGACCACTATATGTATGTGCAATATATATTCATACACTTACAGCTAAACATTGTTTTTATACTGGGCTAAAGACTTCAACCTTGGACATGTCCTTATTATTAGATTATATTTTATTACGTGTGCTTGTCACGTTATCTAATATATTTGTTTTACATTGTATCTGCAGTGTCCACTTTTGGTTGAAACTATGTAAATTTCTCACTTGTGAGACAAATAAGAAATTCAGATTCTGAATTGCATTTAAATTTTCAAGTTTACATTTTAATTTGAATAAAGTACATTATGGGCTTCCATACAAGGCAATGTCGAGCTCAGTGTGATTGGTTGAAACAAACAGCCATAGCTGTACATTATTGTCTGCGATTATTAAATCTATTTGCTTTTGAGAACGTATTTATGTTGTCCGTGGTTGTTAAAGCTAGTAGGTGAAATATTGTCCAGTAGTCGACTTACTTCTTCTCTGTTGCATTATTATGCATTCTATGCTGTGTGCGTTATAGTTTGCTGTCCGTCAGTCTGAATCATCTATTATGTCTTGAGCATAATAATTTTAATAATAATAATGATAATAATGCATTTTATATAGTATTTTGTTCCCCATGGTCCTTTACAAGTATCAGAGTCCGCCAAATACAAAGAGCAAAAAATCAAGACAACTTTGTTTTAGTAAGAGCAAATGCAAATTCCCTTTGTTTGGCCAGCTGACCAATCAGAGCAGACTGGCCTGAACAGCAGGTGGGCCTTAGAGACAGGAGCTAAAACTGAGCGTATGAGACAGAGGGGGAATAGAGATGCAGATCCAGGCAAATAAAAATATTGTTTATTGAACATTAAAACCTAGCAGAACTCCTAAATAAAGGTATGAACCTGAAATAAATTGTATTATAGGGTCCCTTTAATATATTTGTTCTCAAAATATGTTAATAGGAAGCTGTGCCATTCAAATTTATTGGGTTAAACAGACAATATTTAGGATCCTCTTCAAGAGTGAAGGTGCTTGCGTAGTGTAGTTTCCTGGATTGAATTAGTAATTAGAGTGTTATTTTCAATAATTTAACAGAATAAATAATTTACATTTAGCATTTCTAAATAAATGTGAAGTATTTACCCTAATATAATATATGCTTTGTAAAGTTGCAGAAAATTGCAGCATTATACACTACATTCATTTAGCAGACACTTTTATCCAAAGCAACTTACAAAAAAATAATGAAGGTATTACATGTATTTTACTCATGCAGTCATTATATTACTATATTACACTACCGTCTTGTGCCCCACTGCATGACACCCCTGCAGCTCTCCCCAATGACTCTGCAATTAAATTACTTGTGTGTCTTGATCTGGAAAGGCAACATTCGGGGGAAATACTAGATACAAATAACTTGACATGGTTGTGTGTTGACACTATTGCATCCGCAGTGGAGAGAGGGGAGGAAGAGCATGCAGAAGAGGAGATGGAGGATGAGGATACTAGGTATGCTAACCTGGATATGTTCACTCAGAATCCAACGATCCCTGAGGTGGGAGTTGCTCCAAGCAGAGAGCCCTTGCAGCCAAGTCATGCCCAACCATTTGACACGGAGGAAGAGAGGGGGTTAGAGGAGGCAGGAGAGGATGAAGAGAATGAAGGGCCAAGAGAAAGTGCTGGATACATTGGACCCCTGACCCCAGGACCCACCCACTCTCTTGCACCCACTGTTGGCTATGTGCCCTGGGACTGGCAGGATCAAGCCACACCTCCCCAAGAGGAAGGGTCAGAGGTCGTGGGTGGTGGGGTCACCGAGCTTCTTCTACCAAAGATTGATATAGATGAAACACTGGAGGATCAGCAGGTTTGCATACACACTCCAATGTAAACACACATGGAGGGAACAAATATTTAAGAGTACCATAGAAATATCTATATATATATATTATCTGTGAATGGCCATTTGCAACAACTACCTCATCATAGCATATCACATTAATGCAGCACAATGTACCTAGTCCCTATAGTACAAAATAACTGATCTATGTCTCTATCAACAGGTTGTATGTGTGGACTGGAGTGAACTGTCTGGAAGGGGCTATGTCATCCTGAACATGACGGATAACATGAATTGTGTCAGTATCAGGACCTGATTTGAATTACATTTAAGAAAATGGTTTGTCTACCGGGCAGTACGGTGGCGCAGTGGTTAGCACTGTTGCTTCACAGTAAGAAGGTCCTGGGTTCGATCTCCACCTGACGGCCTTTCTCTGTGGAGTTTGTATGTTCTACTCGTGTTAGGGTGGGTTTTCTCTGGGTACCCCGGTTTCCTCCCACAGTCCAAAAACATTCAGGTTCATTGGTGACTCTAAATTGTCCATAGGCATGAAGGTGTGTGTGAGTTGTTGTATGTCTATGTGTACGCCCTGCAATGGACCAGCGACCTGTCGAGGGTGTACCCTGCGTCTTGCCCCATGGTGTCTGGGATAGGCTCCAGCCCCCCACGAGCCTGTATAGGATTCTGTACAGAAGGGGTATTGCTAATGGATAGATTTGCTTACCTATTTAAGCCAATTCCGATTTCCTCAGATGCTAGAAGGCAGAGTGAGTGCATCGCTTCACATTTAGAAAGGTGGGCCACTGTTGGCATTCCAAACCCAACCTTTTTCTCTTGTAAATTGGCTTTATCAGACAGAGAGGTAGGAATGAGGGATGGCCATGCAACTATGGCAACACACCCCCTTTATTTTTTTAGTTTCCACATTTTCTTTGTATGGGGATAGATTTTAAAACAAAATGAGAACCCTTTTGATCGTTGGTCGGTACTTTTGTTAGCGTGTGTTGACCTGTGTACGTGTGTTTTAGGAGGAGTTCCGTGCTGAGCGTGGTATGCATCTGTTGAAGGAACTGGAGAGGGTGTTCTCCAGGAGGATGAACAGTCCCCAGGGCTCCTGGCTGCTCTCCCTCAACAAGCCAACGCACCATCAGCACCAGCTCCTCATGACCCTGGCCTCCGAGCACGGTATCCACATGGACACATGCACACACAGCAACAACATATGTACACACAAGATACTCAACATAAGAACCTACAAATTCGAAACTGACACTTCTTTTTCTTCAATTAGGAGTTATTGCTACCAAAGATGTACTCTCTATGTTGGGAGAGATCAAAAAAAGGTTACGTGAGGTAAGGCTGCGTTGATCCCTTGGCATCCCATCCAGACTTTGAATATGTTGTGAGTTAATTGGTCTGGTGTTGTGTGTGTTTGTGTCTGTTTCATCAGGTGGGCATCAAGAACTACAGTGCGGCGAGCACCTGCCACTCCCGCCCCGGCCAGACTCGTAGTGACTATGGAAAGCTGTTTGTGGTTCTCGTCATAATCGGTTCTGTCTGTACTGTCATTATCACGTCTGGGCTCATCTACATCTGCTGGCAGAAACGCTTGCCTGGCTCCAAGAGCATGGTACAGTTTACTTACACAGCCTGCACTCGCAGGTCCGTAAGGACAAAGAATCCGTCACATACTGTACAAAGTTTTCCAGAATGTTACAAAATTATCAGTTGTTTTAGTTTTCCCAATTTATAGGTATGTATTTGAGTTTTATTCTACAAACTGTCAACAGCATGTAGTCATACATTTAGTTATTTATATATATATACACACACACCTACATATTCCCCCTAGAACTGTTTTTACTATGTCATTATGGTGTGTTGTGTGTAGAATTTTGAGGAAAAACACTTATATATCTATACACACAATACATTGTACACAGTATATGGCATACTCTGATGCTAGAAATGGTAGAGATGCTGTGGTCAGTGTCTTTCCTTGAGTGTCCTTATTGTGTATCCTTCTTGTTTAGCAACACGTTATTTAGAATCATCTGAAAACAACAAAGCATACATTAATCCATACAAAACAAGGCCTCACAACAGGGTGCGGCCTTCAGCAGTCATACCACATGCCACCTCTTTCTTTTGTTAGTACTGTGTGTTGTAGTTTCCCCGAGACATGCTGAGCTTTTTTCCCCAGTCACGGGCAGAGGAGCTCAACTTTGTTGAAAACGGCTGCCACGACAACCCCACCTTGGACGTGACCAATGACAGCAAACCAGAGACGCAGGCAAAAAAGCCCATCGCCAATGGGATGGCAGGGGGTAGAGCTGGGGGCGGGGAGGTCGGCAACCGCTGGCAGGTATTTGTCAACCAGCCTGGAGTAGATGATGAAGAGGAGGAGGATGAGCAGGACACGCACCTCTGATGGATGTAGTAGAAAGACGGAGAAGGAAAAGGGATGGATGTCTCTCACTTCTGCTTGAGTAGAGCGTTTTGGGATGTCAAGAGGAGCGAAGGCAGGATTCTTGACCATAAATTGCATGGCTTGTTTAAACAGACTTAACTCTACCAATGCGCTTACAGAACAGAACAAAAGTTGGATTGAAGGAAGGTCTATCTACCTTGGGCTTGGTTATATTCAAAGACTTGAAAGTATTTGCTTCAGTCTGACTGGAATGTAGGGCTGACACTCTTTGCAGACTATTTGTTATGCTTTACTGTAACTTCAGTTTACTAAACCAAAAGTATTTCAACAGATTTGTTGTCAATTTCAAATATAACGTGACCCTTACTTCTTCAGATGTGTTAAACTAGATCATTAGTCAGAAATATGTGCCAACAAATTACCGTAAATGGTATCTCTTTACTGGTACCATTATTCCTTGTGCTGAGGACAATGAATACCGTACATGATTGCACTTGTTATGCTATAGATGCTCTAGGCTAGGGACTTCACGATGTGACATTAGAATGGCTGCTATTCGGGGCAAATTCTATATTTGCTTATTGTGTATGCTTTATGGTAGAGAATGAACTGTAAGCCTTATTCCTTTGCCGCTTAAGTTAAGGTAGCACCACAATGGATGTAGAGCTTTAAACTTGGCAAAGAAAATAGGTTGACTGGACCTTTCCAGGCTTTTCCCTACAATGTAAATAGTCTGTCTATATCTTATGAAACGTTTGGTCATATTAGTCAATGCAGACTAGGCACATGGGGAGGAAACCAAAAAGTACACACCAAATAAAATGTATTTAAATAATTGTCAATTTGCCAATTGTTAAATAAAGCAAACAATCCAAGTATTTTGATTACTATTTCTAATACATCTTGATACATTTGTGTAACATTGTTGGGCTTGTCTCTTTTATGTGGACTACTTTGCCAACTGACTGCTTTTGGAGTGTGTGCCTTTTCTCACTTTCAGCTCCAGTCAGAGTGCACAGTCGTGTTGCAAGGTATGTACACCGGTCAATCTTGTCCCACCCGACTCTAGTCACTTTGTAGTATACACAGTAGTGAGCACAAATGTATTGGCAAATAACTTTTCAGTGTGAAGCAATAACATCCTAATATAACACAGGATGGGCAGTGTGGAGTTTGCTTGTTCTCCCCGTGTTAGCGTGGGTTTCCTCCGGGTACTCCGGTTTCCTCCCACAGTCCAAAAACATGCAGGTTAATTGGTTACTCTAAAAATTGTCCATAGGTGTGAATGGTTGTACGTCTAAGTGTTAGCCCCGCGTTGGATTGGCGATCTGTCCAGGGTGTACCCCGCCTCTCACCCGAAGTCAGCTGAGGTAGGCTCCAGCCCCCCGCGACCCTGCATAGGATAAGCGGTTCTGATAATGGATGGATGGATGGATAACACAGGATCTGCCATGCAATGTATCTTGCAATACATTAGCACAGCTTTGATGCAAT
Source organism: Galaxias rostratus (assembly GCA_036024795.1). Taxonomy (NCBI): domain Eukaryota; kingdom Metazoa; phylum Chordata; class Actinopteri; order Galaxiiformes; family Galaxiidae; genus Galaxias; species Galaxias rostratus. The sequence goes on along the minus strand of JAVQJS010010632.1, from coordinate 2,477 downwards.
TAAATGTTTTTGAAAGTAGTGTAAAATTATCTCAATATTTTCTAGCGGTTTTAGAAGGATGTCATCTGATTGTCCTAGATTATCATTGCCTATTTATGATGGTCAGAACTAGTTTTTCTGAATGTATCAACATGCCCAGCTCATTCACAATTCAACTTGACAAATTTATTATTTGACTGTGCTGTCATATATCATATGTACTTTTGTCCTGATAGAGTTGAATTTGTGTGTATTCCTCCAAACATTGTTTGATATTACAGATGCTTTTCTATTTAGCATTTGATCTATAATCAACTTAAATAAGTAAAGTAAATCTATTCTAATTTAATAGGAGAACATGCAGTTACTATAATGTTAAAATAACTGATATCAAACTTCAAGGTGCATGGTTAGAACTAGTTTTGTTACAAATATTTATAAATAGGAATGGTATTTACACACTTTTTTTACACTAAATTAAATATAAAGAGACTAGTTAAGAAATGTGTATGCTAGTAGCAAAATTACTGCAAAAAAAAATTAGGTAAGGTACTGTTCACACACTTTATTGTCAATACTTAATGTCTAACACTTGAATAAAATCCAATGTGCAATGAATAGCATGAGCCATAATTAATAAAGTGTGAGGTTGTTTAAAATAAAATGCAGGGTACAGTATAAGAAACTGGAAGAGAAAGTACTTTTCTTTCAACATATCAGTTATTTCAGCCACACAAAAAAAATCACTGGACCATATTGACATGGAGGAACAGCAGCAAAGTATTATGCTGGATCAATTTCTTAACATTCAAAAGCAAAATGTATGAATTGCATCATACCAAAATATTAAAATAATGTAAGCAACAACAACTCAAGATAAAATGATTTCAAACCACGTAAAGGGTAAAAATATACATCTTGATTTCATTAAAACTAAATACAACATTCACCTCAAATACAAATATTGGTTAACTTCACACATACACTCAAGAATTCCTCTTTCCTGGATGCAATTAAACTAATGAATAATAAAACATTGCGCTTGTCATACAGTACCATTACCCATATTTTATATTTGTAGTCAACAAAAAATCTAAATGTGTCTTGGATACTGAACTACAAGATTTGAAGTAAACAATCTAGTCAAAATAGTAGTTTTGCATAAAGACACAGCGGATGCCACAATATACAGGAGAGAAGTTGTAGATGACGGCCTTCTCTTCTTTTGTTAGGCTGGGGAATTGGTGCCTGCTCTTCATGGCTTCAAAGGGAGAAAAAACAAGGCATACAAAGGTTCAGTGCAATTTTTGATTACATGTTGTTCAGAAAAGTTAATCTAATCATGTGATAAAGCAACATTTAAATTTAAATTAATATAATATTTACTTGTTATCACTAAGAATTGCATCTGTTTGTTAAATAGAAGTAATATAATTTGAATGACTAAACATAATAAAAAAAAAGAAAGGACTTGCTGTAAAACTACGCTGTTTGACAATGTTTGGTGCACCTTCAGAGACAAAGAAGTTGGCTGTGTAGAAGCTAGCTCTGATAGCGGGGAGTGAGTGAACCATCCCTGGCTTGTCAATCCACTCATAGGGACTCTTCTCTGGGTGCCACTGTACTGCGTAGAATGGGTAGCGAATTGCTACACATATGAAAGACAATTTAAAAATTTAAGTACGTTGATATTTTACAAACGTTAATTAAAGTAGGATACACACACACACACACACACACATAATGACCTTATATGAATAAACACTTTGCATACATATAGATACAGTTTGGTGTATGAAGTCCCAAAGTGTATTTAAAATGCAATGAACACACAGCGTAACAAAATGCAATATTCTCATCTTTACCTTGTAATATCTCAACTTTGCCTTTGTATTCACTTCAGGCACAGTCTGACTACTGCACATTATAATTTAAATTTGCAGTTACATTCCTCTAATCAATCCATAAAAACAATCAAAAAGAAAACAATTATTTTTATTCATTGAGGAAAATATAATGTGCATTTTGGACAATAACAGATGAACAGATAACAATAACCGATTTATTTTACAACTCAAAACGGCATGCATGACCAGATATGCCAAAGGCCATTTTCTTTTAACAAAAATATTGCAATTGTCTGGTATTTTAAAAACACTGATGTCAACTCAGGTTTACAGAAATTGCTTGTAATTGTTGTACATCTACATTGCTGTTTGTCTTACCTCATTTGTAATATTCTGGAATGACAGCTATGAGTGAAATTGATCTCACAGACCTGCTCATGAACAGACCAACACATACCCTCCATGGTAGAGATGAACTCCTTCTTCCCATCACTGTTGGTGGACAGAATCTTGTAGAAGCGCTTCAACCTAGCACTGCGGCTATAGTTCTGTTACAGAGAAGATTAAATTATATACTGACAAACAACAAATAAAGAACTATTTATTAGAAAATTGTGTTGCGGAGATACCATTTTCGGTAAAATGATGTAT
>JAVQJS010010624.1:0-13671 GCA_036024795.1 Galaxias rostratus | reverse complement strand
AGAGAGAGAAAGAAAGAAAGAAAGAAAGAAAGAAAGAAAGAAAGAAAGAAAGAGAGACACAAATAACAAAACAAATCAATTAAAATAGTATTTTTGTAAACATTATACTGTCTTCATCTAACAGAGTATGAAAAATGAAGACAAGATGGCCAACAATTGACATCTGAGTGAGGAGGAACACTGCCATTAGAGTGTATGAGAAAGCAACAAGCAAGTAATAAAGGAACGCAATTCTGAATGCAGACTTTGTGCCAACCCTTCATGAAAAAGCCACACTTAGATGTTTAAGTGATGTTTCTGGATTTTGAAAACGGATATAATTTACTCTAAAATGAAACTAAAACAAGTTACAACTATGGTTCCAACTCACAACAATAGGCCTGACAGCACATATGTTTCAATGATAACAGCATCTGGCTGTAACTTTTTGATTGTTACACATGTGAAATTCAGAAGACACGAATAACCCATCTTTGGAGTTTATTTAAGGTGATTTTTTTTGTCACTGTTGACAAAGCCATGCTGGCTGTTCCTACTGTCTTAGATACCATTATGGTAAGCAAGTCTACCTTTACCTACCTACTTGCCTAGATAACTCATTATTGAAAGTACAATCATGCCATTGACTCTAATCAGTCACCTAACTTGGGGTAAGAACATATCTTATTTCCCAAAAAGTTAAACAATCCCTTTAAACATTCTGTTCTTCCACTTCCAGACCACTTCCAGACAGATCTGTTAAAATGTGTCTAGACCACTAATTAATTGGGATTGATTTCCGAATCCATTCATAATTCTCCAAATAGAGTATGAGGGCGAGACAAATCCATCGACATTCTTACTAAGTGTGTTTCATAAGGGAGAACAGTGCATGCTGCCCAGCACAAAGATAGCTAGAGAATGAGCAATGTCTCAAAGGTAAAAGCTGTTTTAGTTATAGTGCAGACAGACATTATGAGGCAGCTGTTACACATCACTGGGGCTAAAGTTGAGCATGCAAGACATAGGAGGATTAGGGCAGTGAGATCGCTCCGTTTACATGAATGGTAATCTGTTTCAATTCATCTGTGAATTTTATGAAAAAGTCATAACAAGTAGTCTGCTTTCCAAGATCTCTTAAATCGTATACTGACATCTTAGAGCAACGCTGCCATGTGGATGAATTGAATTATAAATTAGACAACATATTCCTAGTCAGACATTTTTCGCAGCAGTGCCTCACTGTCTGTGAAAGACCAATTGACCGGAGCGAAATCATTGCTGGGTTAGTTCCCAAATGATGGGACGTTTAGTGGTCCGACACACAGTGCTGATCAAGGGTTAAGGGGGACGTATAGTGGGGGGGGGGGTACCTTCCATAACAGGTGGGGTTGCCGACATGCCCCGTGCTCAGGGGAGAGGTGAAGGTAAGGGGGATGGAGTGACAGAGGTACGCAAAGGCGGGCTGGTTTTGTAACGACCGCTGAATTGGATCGCGCTGACCCAAATTAGAGGCAGTCTACAAGTCCTGACCCTGACGCCGCCTCAGGTTGTGCAGCCGGGGGGGTGGGGATAGGTGGGACTCAAAAGGGTGGTGGTGGCGGTGGTGGGGGGGCTTGATCGGTTACGACAGTATGGGCGAGCGTGACGAGGTGACAAAGTGGAACCATGGGAGAGAACACGTGGAGGCATGGATGGTGATGGCACACAGAGCTGAAGTGATGTCTCAATGGACGATGAAATAGAAACAATGGCATAATACAGAATATAATTCACACCATCATTTGTACAGATAGAAAGCTCCGTAGCCACACTATTTCCTTATACATTTCAATGAGAAACTATAAGAAGTCTATTTGTGAACCGTGCTATTTTCTTTTACACAAAACCTATATGCCCTATCCTATCTTATGCTCTCACTGGGCAGTGTCATGGCATCCTCCATTTTACTCACCAATTGCTGCCTTCACCTCAATTGCCTCAGACTCCTGGGAGCAATCGCTGATCCCAGCAGCGTTGACTGCCTTGACCCTGAAAACGTAGCTCTCCCCAGTTGTCAGGCCATGACAGATGAACCTGAAATCACAACATTCTATTTGATCATTGTGACTTCAACAGGACGCAGAAGCGTCACACTAGAACACAAAACCTTTACACGCAGTGCCTGAGATGTCGAAGCCTGGGGGTTCAAATGATGCGTTTATGTGGAACAAGAGGAGTTCATCTGAGAAAAGATTTGTAGTTTAAAGCGATGTCGTGCTACCTGGTGCATTTGACAGGCTTGTTGTTGCAGGGCTCAAAGACGTTGCTGCCAACGACACTAGCCTCGATGTAGTATCCCACCAGCTCCTTGACGTCGCGGGACGCCTCCCAAGACACAACAACGGACGTGTCTGTGTTCCTGGTCGGAACAACCCGGCTCGGAGCAGATGGGATGTCTGTGGATCAAAGCGAAATGTCCTTATGAACACCAGAGCAATTATGGTTGTGCTTTGAACCGAGAGTATAGGGTCAATAGCCAGGGAGGGAGTGCTTTACCAAGCTTGTCCCCGACGGTGGTGGGCTGTGTGGCCTCTGAGGGCTCGCCAACACCGGCAGAGTTGCAGCAGCGCACACGGAAGCTGTAGGACTTTCCTTCTGCCAGGTCGAACAGGGCGAAGCGAGGAGACTTGACTGGGATCTCAGTGTTCACCCTCTGCCAGCTGTCTGTGCCAGCCACACACTGCCAACCAAAACGAATGAAGATGTATGCACGGGCAACACTATAGATCTCGAAAAAAGGAAGTCTAATCAGTGAGTCGCTGGTTTCTTGAATGATTAGAAAGAGTTTGCAGAGCGAACTGAAAAGTTTTCAATTTCGTCCTCTGAACTAATCACTCACTTTAAAGCGTAGTCAACAAAAGCCGCACAAAACAAGGAGATTGTCCCTTTCAACCATGTTCTTTTTGGTCAAATAGGATCGAATAATCGGTATCCTCAAACTACATAGCGTATTTTGGTTATTTCAGCGTATTTGCTCATACCTTCTCCACGTAGTACATGATTCCCTCGTGGCCTCTCTCACCAGGGGGATTCCAGCTCAACACCACGTAATTCTTGGTCGCCTCCGTCACTTCCAGGTTACGGGGGATGCCTGGTACCACACCCTCTGAAAAGTGCCACAGATATGATAACAAAGAGCGAACTAGAGAGGCACATATCTGGATATGGGCGAGATGTATCTGAATGGATTCCTACCTGCTGGCTCCTCCTCGGTGACAATGATCTGGCCAGTCCATGGAGCTGAAGTGCCTTTAAAGAAAGAGAGAGTGGACCAAGCAAGATACTTCAAAGTGTTTACTACTGCATTATCCTGATGTCACAAAAGCCTGCGAGGGACGAGTTCAGTTTTCAATGCCTCCATTTTGAGGACTTCTTTCATTTAGTCATTCACTTAGATCCACCTGGGTCTACTATAGCTAATTCAAAACCTTTGAACTTCAAAACCCGGTTCTTTTGTTATTCAAAGTAGAAAACGCACTGACAGACCATAAAACATGCAGAACTCCCGAGTCAGAGCACGTGGACGACGCGGCGGTGGACGACGCAGCGGTGCCGACTTTACCTCTCATCCGGGCGCGATCGGCGGGGTCCACGGCGGCGACCGCCTCAGACGCGCGGGACGGGTGGCTCATGCCGCACTTGTTGACGGCGCGCACGCGGAACGTGTAGGAGCGGCCCTCCACCAGGCCGGTCACGGGGAAACGGGCAAACTTGACGGGGGTGTCGTTACACTGGCTCCAGTGCGTGGTGCCGACCTCGCATCTGGACAGGAGGGGGAGTGAGCAACTCGGTCATGATTCAGTATAACAAGGGTTGAGGTTTCTAACATGAATTCTGCGTTGTGGTAAAGGAAACAAGCAGAGGTATTGGGGAGGTTTTCCATGGATCCAACTGGAACAGCTTTCAACCCAGAACCAATTTGACAGATTGAAAAACATTCATTAAAAAAGATGAGTTTATATAAGGGTATATGTGTGTGCCAATAGATTTAGCTATGGACAGGGAGGCTGTGACTTACCTGTCCACAAAGTAACCCAAGATAGAGTTGCCTCCGTCCACGGCTGGCTGCTTCCAGGTGACAATGGTGTAGTCCTTATTGGCATCCTGACAATGTACATCTAATGGAGCGCCAGGAGCTCCTTCAACCTCTGCCTCTGAATCTGAAAGGACACCACCATTATCAATACCAGTCTCCTATCAAGATGAGTAGTGCACACACAAATACTCATAGTGTCACTGATGGATTTCTCTCCTTAATTGTGCGAAATATTGTTTATTTGTATTTATTTCGTATTTAGTTTTATACGTGCACACACACACGCACACTTACACACACACACACACACACACACACACACACACACACACACACACACACACAGTTTCTAAAATGAAGTGGACTGCCATTTGGCTCAAAGCCAGGAATGCTACCGGTCTGTAAGTTAAACACAAATCGAGGACAGCCTGGGCTGCAGGACGGAATTAGCTGCAGCTAATGTCCCTGAGTGAAAGGAGATCACCGAAATGACTTTTAAAGTGAGACAACACCGGGCTTTGCTAAAGCACACAGCACTTAAACAAGGGCTCAGGGGTTGCCTAAGGTGTAATGTCATATTTTAAGAAACAGCATTGTCAATACTTTTTATTCCACAAAATTATATAACTTTGATGTTGTATAAATTATGTAAAAGGAAGCACACCATGAAAGTGAGTCCGAGAGGCACTAAAGTCTTTCAGGTGGACGTGATTGGATGGAACCCTCAGTGTGACGGACAGCAACAGAAAGACACTGCCGTAGGTCACGCAGAAACAGAGAGGACTATTGTCTCGCATGGATGGAAGTAGATCAGTCCTCACTGACACGCTCATTCCATAACTCAACTATATCTTAGAATAACCCCGCCTGCTCAGTTGGCCTCAGATACCGTCAAACCTACCCTCTCGTTTGCAGAGGGAACGGGCCTCTCACATTATTCATGCAACATATCACGTCTGTTTTACCGGGCTTATCATGAAACTGGCAATGCACAGTCATCCTATGTTGATGAGGACGAGCACAAAAATGGCAATGTCGTCACTTTTCCATGCTATTCAAACTACCCTGTGGAGTTATGACTGGAGCTTTCCCCATATGAACACTGGATCCAGCACACGGCTTGAAGGCTGAAGGTGAAACTCTCTTCGATACCCCTCCCACATCCAACATTCACCCGGTGTCAGTGACATTAACCTTGATCGACTCTTGATCCCCTGCCTCAGAGTCTGATCCCGGCGGCTCTAACATTATGAACTGCATGCTGAGTGTCAAATCGTCAACAAGCTCAAAGAGGGAGCTCGACATATTCGACAATAGACAAAATCGGCAACCATTTCCTAACCCAACACTCATCGTCTGATATACATCACACAGATTCTAAGCACGCCAGTTAATAAAAAAAGATCGTCTGAGTCATTGCGCTATGCAATGGTTTGGTTATCGGCCCCTACCTCTGACGAACACGTATGCAGAGTAACTCTCGTATCCGGACTTAGTGATGACGCGCAAGGTGTAGAGCCCCTCGTCCTCCTTGTTGAGGTGCGTGAGGGTCAGGGTGGCCCTGTCGCCGCTCCAGCGAATGTGAGTCCACTTAGAGGGAGCCAGGAGAACATCTGGTGAACATCAAGACAGACCACCCACACACGTATTATCATCTCACCAGTTTACACAGAGTTTAGTGTTCCAGCACTGCGATAAATCTGTACTCGTTTTGCTTCAGTGCACGGAGAAGCCGTTTACAAAGTGATAAACGGGTGCGGGTTACTAATTGTTACTTTCACGGGCCATGTAGATGTGTTTGCTTGGATCCTGGGATTATGTTTCAATGTGTTGTACCTGTCAGCACTGAGGGAGACTCTTTGGTTTAATATCCAGTGTCAGTGGCCTAATGGCTCGAGCAGACGTCATCTCTTGGACGGAGGGCCAAGAAAGTCTCCGGCTTCAGAACCTCACTCTCCACTTACCGTCCCTGTACCACTGCACCTCTGGCTGGTAGCGCTGCAGGTTGGGGGAGATGACGACGGTGCAACCCAGGCTCATGGTCTCGCCCTCCTTTCCAAAAGACACGCCAAACTGGTCCACGATGTGGGTTTCAAATGTGATGCCGTACTCAGACACCAGTCCATCTGCGAATAACGCAACAAGGAGTCAGGAAGAGGTTTGAAACCCTGTTCGATGGCATGCATCAAAGTAGGCTGAATGACACAAAGGTCACAAGTTCAGTCAGTTGGATAGACTGACAAGAAAGACACAATGCGAATGTCCAGCTGTATTCAGATGACTTTTCGATATCCTAACAGAAACACATAATGTTTCGTCATTGTCCACAAAGAAAACTTCAAAAAGACACCAACATGGACTAAACCATCATTGGTCCGACAGAGGTGTGTGCACAGAGGGAAACACAGAAAACAAGGGGACGGAAATGCGTAATAACGAACAGCGATCAAATATAACTATGTGTCAACAATCATAAATGAGGGAAAGTGGATGCACGCCATCATGCAATACACTCACGTGACATAATTTAACCATAATCGGTTTAAAGACTGAAATTCCACATTCGTTCCGCTGTATAATTAGTTGTGCATTAATGAAGTGCAACATATTCAGGGATTTTGCTGTACATCTTCTGTTATGTCGACCAATGTTTTACCAAATAACAAATTATTTCAGGTAAAGCAGGTATTTGGCACAAAAAAAGTCAAGATCAAATAATCAAAATGCTTAATATTTTACCTTGAAAGCTTTGTGAGCTTGCAATATGTTACATATACTTGCAATATGCAGTAGTTTAAGTATACTGTCTACCAAACAATACAGATGAACACATCCATCTGTAAATCCCCCCAAAAAATTTAAAATCCACGTATCCACGTTCTGGGATGGTATTTTCCAAACAGATACATCAAAGGTGGTCGTCATGCATAGACACTTAGAGACGCTAAGTGGCAACATCAAGTGCATCCAAGCTTAATCAAATCAGAGTCCAAAGGCCCTGTTACCTTCATTTTCGCCATTAGCTGCGCCCGTGCCAGTGGGAACAAGAAAGCTGTTAATGCAAAAGCACCTGTTGCAACTAGCACTGCCCAACCCCCCAACTAAACATAGCAGACCAGCATAAACTACAGTATTGTGCATTAATGTTAATGTTGATCTTCATTATTATTTTGTTAATGACAGAAATTAAGTCCAACTTACGTCTGGGGGGAGGGAAGGCCCCATCTATTTCTCCTTTGAATCCTATTAAGAGAAAGAGAAGGTAGGTGAGCGGAGGAGTATTTTACTATAACCTTTAAAAAACATAGTGGATGCCATTTTGAATACTAATCTCAAAAAACAACTATGACCCAACCAATTTCCAAATTTCTCATTCTCAAAAATGTGTTAAGAAAAACATTTATGTTGGTTCACATTTTACAGAGAATAAATTTCACTGCTCATCATGTAGCAAAATGACATGTCTCAAATGTACATTAGGCATAAAAATATATTTAGTGTACCTTACTAGTCATTTAGGTGAATATTTTAAATCGATGGCAGTAATAGGTTATACCTATAAGGTTGTGGTGATTTTGATAACCTACTCTTAACAACAATGGAGGCAACGGCAGAGAGTTCTCCCTTGGAGTTCATGGCAGTTATACCTATAGGGTTGTGGTGATTTTGATAACCTACTCTTAACAACAATGGAGGCAAAGGCAGAGAGTTCTCCCTTGGAGTTCATGGCAGAAACACGATACTGGGCAGTGTCGTCGAAATCGCATCTGAAAAAAAAAGAGCAGCAGGTGAATGTCCCGGATATGCACGTTCCCCCTTTGCGTGGTTCACGTGTACAGTAACCTACCCATCCCCCTCTGTCATCTCAACTACGTAAGTCATACTCGGCTATGCGAGGCCCGACGTTAGTGTTCCAGAACTCTTGGCCGGGAATACTTTGGGAATAAATAGCCTCCCCTGTGATGTCATGCATGTCAGATGTTATGGGTCGCTGTAGAAACGCATCGTGGAAAACTAGTGCAACATCAGACATAATATAGCAGCTGCACGGTTTTGTTGGATATTTTATGAAAACAACAAAGACATTTTTGCAGCACTGTCGGGCACTCGAGTGTTTACCCTATGCTGAAGTGGTCTATAATAAGCTGTAGCAGTGCCTCCTTATCCCCGGAGAATTCTTCGGTGGAGTGTGTGGCTATCTTTGACTGCCCTTTTTGCCATCGAAAAATCAAGTCCTGCCATGGGTTGTATCATATCTAACACACCACAATCTGGTGCCTGGCTTTACCTGACAGGCATGCTGTCAAGGCCATAGACATCCAGCTGGGCATCTGTTTCAGCTGTTGATGGCAAACTAGTACAAATAATACCCTGTCCCCTGGGCAAGGGTTGTCTGCCAATGTGTTGCCCTTCCATAACCTTTACTCAAAGTGAGATTGCATTACTTAACAGAAGGTGCTAAGAGGTTGTGTGGACCACATGCGAACACAACAAAATGATTGCGGTTGGGTCGGATGTACGTGGTAAGACACGGCAGCAAGTCGACCAACGCGCTGTCGCTGGGAAGCAGACCTACCTGTTGACCTCCAGTGAGTGCACATTGTAGCTGCTGTCTATCTTATACTTGCCCGGGTGGGCAAGAGGGTCGATTGTCACATTGTTTTTGTACCTTTTGGTACGGACAGTAGACAAATAGACAGACGACAGAGCGAGAGAGAGAGAGAGGGGAAGGAGAAATGAACATCATAAGGTGGGAGGAGGAAAAGAAGGGCATTGGTCACCAAAGTAAAAAGCAGACAGGATAATGAGGAATAGTAAGAACAGACAATAGGGAAAGTCTAGATCTTTAAGGAGCATGCTGTTGAATGTCTGAGGATGTGCAGGTATACGTACCACACAACCCGGGGGTCAGGCCAGCCAGAGACAGTGCAGTGAAGCCGCACGCACTGCTTCTCCCACACTGTGTGGGAGCGTGGCTTGATGACAAACTCTGGGATGTGCATTAGGCTATCCTCGTTTATACGCTTGTGGTATTCTTCGTTCTCATGGATCTAGGGGGGCGATGTTGTCATTATCTTTCAGAGAAAACATTCAATGATGCACAGAACAAAATGGCTTAGCACCACAGCTAACGTAACCAGTTAAAAAAACATCCAAATCATTCCACATAAATCTGCATTCCTAAAGACTTTATAACGCGTGCTTGAAACAAACCAATTACAAAGCATTCAAAAAACGTCCTCAAAAGGCCTGTCATTACATTTTTTGGCCATGCACCCTACCCAATGCAATTTGGTATTTATATCAGCCAAATCAGCATCAGTCAAAAAACATTTCATAGCCATAATCTAAGCACTTAATTGAACATCCAGTAACCCTTAACACATGGTCTGGCAACACCCTTGGACACAACCTCCGTGTGTCTTAAGAAACCAGATATCATGAGGAATGTATCACTTGGTGGCAGAGCTACTTGACAGTGTAAGGAGAGGCTAAAAGCAGTGCAAGTGTTACTGTAGCCTTCAGGTCACACACACAAAGAAGCCTTCCTCAATGTCACGTAACAGGAAGACCTCCTTTCACATAACAACGTAACAAAGTTATGTTATTCTTTTCTACACTGTCCATGTTACGATGGATGTCATGCGAATAAATGTCATCCATTGAATCCCAAAAGAAGAAAGGGTTAAAACTCCTGAGTAAGATTTTCCAATAGTGAGAAATTACTTGACGGTGCTATAAAGTGAGAACATTTTGATGTAGGCCTAATAGGTGAAACAAACATTGAAGTTCAAGAACAAAGAGTTTTTCCCTTTGAGGCCGCGACGGCCTCGACTCCTGGACTGACCCTTTTGCTCAGAGAGATGCGCTCGGCCGAGTGGCGCACGGCTGTCTTCCGAGAGGTCAGCTCTGTCCTCTCCATCTCCAGGCCACTACTGAACAGATCCCTCTGAGCGATGTACGCGGACGCTTCCTTTTTCCGAGCCTCCTCTGTATCCGAAAACCCACTGGCAAACTCATGACTAAGACAAGGGGGAGCAGAGCCGGTTACGTAGGTAGGCAGTAAGGCACACATTTCTTGTGATAACGTCTAGGAGTTGTAATCATATTAGTCCACACTAAACGGGTTGAAAGGCTATTACCTGCCCCTGAAAAGTGGCACTACATAGCCAATGATGTGGTTCTCTTTGTCCATAGCCAGATAAGTGGGCTTGGGTCTCTTGGGCAAAGGGCTCAATCTGCTCTCTTCCAGCCCAGTGTATGAGGCTCTAAGTCTGAGACATGTGGAGAGTTGTCAACCTCGCATCACGTCAATCTAGCATAGTGTTACAACAAAACCAGAGTGGTAAGGGCAGATGAGGTTTGATAATGCATGGGGTATATTAGGGGGATATTAGACTGTAGGTTCATGACAGAACAAATGTAGTTCAGGTCCGTATAACAAATACGTTTTCAAAACGTAAAATCTTTGCGCAACACAGTGCCTAATAAACTCGCCATATAAGCAATCAAAACAAAACCAGTGGGTTCTATTGCACAGACCATAAATAAAACTATAGTTGCATATCCAATATCACCACTGCACTTTGAAAAGTCATAAAAAATTGTTTGGACAATTTCTTACTATTGAAGCCAGAATCACACTGTTTTTCTCCAGTAAGCCTAAATACATGTTTATACGACAGTCTAGTACTAATTCTCCAACCACAGTGGTGACAACCATCTACACAGGGTTTTATGAAGGAGGCCTCAAAAGTATCATATAGCATTTCACATACCATTTCATGAGAATTTAAAGCAACAGATATACGGCGCCCATCTCACAGCACATCTAATCCCATGTAATCGCTAACCTCGACAGAGTTCTTTCAGCTATAGCTACAGAAGTACAGTACATGACAATAATTCCACAGAGACTGCAAGTTTGGCATCGTATGTCTGTCCGGAATCATGGGGACATTTCACACCCGTGAACGGTTGGGGGTGTTAGCTGTGTCGTGACAGTGTGCTGATGAGGCTGAAGTAAACAGAGAGAAGGCTCTTACTGTACATACGTTTCATTTGTGGTGGTACATAACATCTTTACAGTTAAATTGTGTTTTTCTCCGCTGACTTTTCAAAACCTCTGAGAATGACCTGTAATCCCAGGATCATAGTTGTAGCAATATTCACAAATATTAATTATTGTAGGGAGCCTTCTACTTTCTCTACAAGCATATATTTCTGTTTGAACTCAATATCTGATCTGCGCAACAATTTTGAATGTATTGGCAAGTGTATTTTAAGAGTTCCCTAACGTGAAATACCTTAACATTTCAACATACACACAACCCAATCACTAGAAAATATGGCCTATGTGTATATTTACCCTTCTGCATCGTGGAAATGTTAAATGAGTCTAGGGTAAACAGCTCATACATATTCAGAAAGTCAACTAACTCACCACTCGCTAAGATAAAGTATAAAGTACTGACAACACATTTAGGCTATTATGAACTATATTACAAACTAGCTAAAGGCAAAGCAAAAACTAACTTTGGAATTTTCATTCAATGTTTTGAGGGAGCAGGCTACTATTTTACAACTTATTGCTTGAACCTAACTTATACTGAGTTGAAAAACGATGGCTGTTTAGTATTCTTGGAGATAATATGATAAAAGAGTACGCAAATCTTGAAAATGCAATGCGGGAGTCAGGATGCAATTTCAGGCTTTGGCATTTGTCACAACAAGCAAAGCGGTTTTACGCACAACTTCTTGGAACTTCATGAGGCATGCAGGATATATAGGCATGATTTAATAAAAGAAAAAGTCAGGGAAATATGTATGCACTATGATCCAAATAGAGGCAGAGGGGTGGATTAGGGAAAAGGGTAAATCATCTTTAAACGTAAAGAATGTTTTTTTTGGGGTTAAAATTTGCAACGCAAAAGAGGGAAATCCGACAAGGACGATAAAGTCAGTGGGTAAAGCCAGAGGGAATAAGGAAGGCACTTGCATTTGACATGGGATGAGGATGGAGGTGGAGATGGGTCATGGGGTGAAGTGGGCAGCAGGACTAATCTGACCAAGGAATGAATGAGCCACACCCCAGCACGGTGTCTTCCTTCTTACCCTCTACTGGCGCTGCTACTGTGGGCAGCGTAGCTGCTGCTGCTGGATTGGTACTGGCTAAGAGTCGACCCAACCTCCTTGCTGCGGTAGCCACGGTCATAGTGGCGGTGCTGCTTCTGGTAGAAGGGTATGGATCCCGACATTCCACACACTGTACGCAGAGTGAACCCTGGACTGGTCTTTTGTTGCCTGTCTGTCTGTGTAACTAGTGTTTAAGAGGTATTCGGGTGAGCATGGTAAACATTTTCAAATAATCTTTGTGGGATTATTATAAAAATGTTTGTCTTGAAACACTTCATAATTTAGAATGAGAGGTCATGACCTTGATTAAGTAAAAATGACTATGATAGATTTCTTTGTCCAGGTCAATTTTAGATTTTACAATATATTTCCATACATTTCATCTGTAGATCTGACCTCAAAAGACTAATCAGTATTACAATTGGTTTCCAAAAAATGTATAGTTCCCCAAAAATAAATTGTATGGGTCATTCCTAAAAAATAATGTAATAAGTGATGGATAAAAAAGGTTTATTTCCATTTAGAAATTCCAAGGACCAGCACAATCACTGGCACATACATGACAAGATTCAAGCATGCATTTGTCTTCAAAATGCAAATAAAAACTTTGTCTGAAATACAGCAATTAGTCAACCAGTCATAACATATAATGCCAGATGTTTGATCGTGGAAACCGCTTTCAATATGAAGATCACTTACCCTGGCCAAAAAGCCACAAAATCCAAACCTGACAGGAAAAGCTAGTTCAACTTCCAATGTAAACCAGCAGAGTTTGATATCCCAGCAAAGCCACAGGTACAGAGGACACAGCTCCCGTCTACACAACAAAAATAATATTGGCACTCAACAGAATGTTGAAGGCACAGGCGCTTCCTTTTATGGCGAGAGGAGCAGTTAAATATAGCTTGGAGTGGAATGGAGGGGACTCAGAGGCAGGCAACAGACCCATCCTATGGACCTGGGCCCGAAGCAAAACCCTGCCCTATGTAGGTGAACACGAATCCCAAAGGTAATGGGATATACACTTCAGAAACTATAGTCCTGACCCAACGTCTTTACAAATTATTACAAAGAACACAACCTGTATTACTATTGCCCGCCCATGCATGTTGAAGTAAGAGTTTATATTGGCATTTGTTTTGTAAGTAGTTGTGATGTAAATGTAAGTTGGAGTATAATATTGTTTGATCACATACAAATTTGCTGCATACAATTCTACTGTATACATCGCATTACGTAATGCGTATATTGGTTCTATTTGCTTATCATCATCAATGCTTCAGCTGTGTCGGGAACTAACTATAGCCATGCTATTGTTATTTGTGTCGCATATAACAAATGCCATAAGGTGTGTGTGAGTGTGTGTCTGTAGGAGATAACTCACGGAGAGGAGCAAAGGAGACAGGACACTTACCTTCCTGCTGCCGCTGCTGTTGAAAGAGAAAACTCCCGCAGATTAACTTTGCTAATTGGCTGGA
>JAVQJS010010623.1:0-10392 GCA_036024795.1 Galaxias rostratus | reverse complement strand
AGAGGTAGTCTTTCGACTGTGTGTGTGTGTGTGTGTGTGTGTGTGTGTGTGTGTGTGTGTGTGTGTGTGTGTGTGTGTGTGTGTGTGTGTGTGTGTGTGGCGCCAGTGCCTGCGTCCGTCGGCGAGTGTGTCTCTGACACTCTGCTCCGGCCGTGTGACCGTGCTAAAAATAGCTGAGCCTGGCCCGCTCTACCTGCCTACCTCTCCCCCAGCATATTTCACCAGCCAGGGCCCGCTCCCAACAACACGCCTGGACTGGGCCCGGCTCAGACAGCAGCTGTCTGTGGCACCTCACCTCTCTCCGCGGGGGTGTTGCAGCGAGCCATGACAGGGCAGCGCACACACACACACACACACACACACTCACGCTGTGTACATAGGCACACACACACAAAGACACTATGCATTCCCACACAGGCACTGACGCTCAAACAGACATGCGGCGCACACACACCGACACACACACACACACACACTCACACACACTATACACTCAGAGACAGGTACAAACATTCAAAGAGACGTGTTTGCGCGCACACACACTCACACACACTGTGCAGTCAGATCCAGTTACAAGCACTCAAACAGACGTGTGTGTGCGCGCGCACACACACTCCTAACGGTGCACTATCCACAAGCAACACACACACACACACACACACACACACTCTTACACCCACTCATAAACACTGCGTTCACACTTCCTCTCACACCACAGTATGTCAATTTGTCTCGTTGTTCATACTGAGATTGCTTCTTTTTCTTCTTATCTAAAGAGCCCCGCCATAGCAAGAATTACTGCTTCAAATGCCATGGTGAGCAAATCCTCCTCACTGGTCATAAATTACCTTCAGAATACAAATGGGGTGGGGGGGGGAGGAGGGGGGATGGGCGGGAGGCTAGGAGGAGGGGGGGAGAACGACATCAGCCAAATCACTTATTCTCTGCCGTAACGCTATCTCTCTTATCTCACCGCCATCTATGTCAATGCATAATTGCTTTATTATATCTGTGTGGTTTGCCTGGAGACCTCATCAAGGGCGTTTTTTTTGTTTTTTTTTGACACTGTCCCCCGCGTGACGCCGTCCCCCGCCACACGCTAATCACATGTTCGGCGGACACGCGAGTGGTTAAGACACGTAACCGGCCGGAGACATAACCGGTGGCCGAGGCAACGACGGGGATGGGGGGGGGAGGGAGGGAGAAGGGGGGGGGAGGGAGGGAGAAGGGGGGGGGGAGGGAGGGAGAAGAGGGGGGGTGGTAGAGTCGTCGCTCGGCAAAGGGTGGGTTACAGATGGCGTCGTGGCAGTGGACCGTGTGCCCGCAAAGCTTAAACGGGTTTGCCCCTTAAGCCTTTGAATGTGTTTGAACGCGGATCATATCGGAATCCTCGTGTGCTTTACTTGGTGGGGGGAGGGGCGTGTGATTGAAATGAAGTGTCGAATGTTGAGCTTAGCACGTTTCCTTTTCTCCCCCCGTCTACGCGTGGACAATAAGGGAGTTTAAGTTTCCGTCTACCGGCTACGCATTTCTATTGCCCTCTCTACTCCAAGAGGGAAATGGGAAAATGGAAAATCCATGGGGGGGTTGGGGGTTGGGGCGGGGGGGAGGGTGGCGGGGGATGGACTGCTAGCAAATCGCAATTCATTAAGAGTCAAAAATAAAATCATCAAAAAAGGAGCTTTTTGTCGACTTCTCAAAGCGAGCTACGTTGCCTGCGAGTGGGTGCGAGTGGATTTTTCATTCAGGCAATGCGAAGGGCACCCGGCAGAGGGGGGGGGGGTCTTGTCTTACACGGCTCACCGTCTCTCGCCAGGCGCCACTTCCAGCCCTCGCACCTCCAGCTAACCTGATTAGGTCACCTCCGCCTTGTTTGGACTCCACTTCCTCTTTATTGGCTAATAGGCTTAGCGGTCTCCAGGGGCGAGCGGCATGCAGCTAGATGATAAACATGGACGATCTCTCTCTCTCTCTTTTCTCCTTCGCCGAATGCACACATACAGGTGCACACGCCGACCTACTGCATGGGTTCTTTATCGTGTTTGGCTAAATGGATCCTTCCTAGCCTTTATAATTCTCTAATTACAAATGTTTTCATTTCTTTTCAGGGTCTTTCTTTTTTCTTCTCCCTGCTCGCTTTGCGTGAAGCACGTCGGGCTGCCTTTGTGTTTGAAATACAAATAGATTAGATTTGATACAGTACATGCATGCTCGCATGTACACGCACTGGGATCCATGTAATGGATATGAATTATTCATGCCGCTTTAGTGGGGGCACATTTAGTCCATCCTATCCAATATCCTTAGCCCTGAGGCGCACACACACACACACACACACACACACACACAGAGAGCCTGTGAGGTAAAGGACAGGTTTATGTTTACACATGGGGGTCAAAACAGATTTGGCATCACGTCTGACTTATCACTGGTAATATCTCCATAACAACCTCTTGACGGGCCAGGATTAGCCAGTCATTGACCCCCTCATCTGGTAAATGAAGGCCATCAGTTCAGTCTTAACGTGCCGGTAGCTCTTTGCACCGGTGACAAATCGACGCAATACGAGCGCCAGCAGGAGAATAGCAGTACCAGCCCGTCTTTACTTTGAGCAGCCAATCGTTATAGTCATTATATAAGTAGCATTAGCTCTAACATTAGCCTGGATGTGTACATTGTTGCTGCTATTACTATCGCTCTTTAAAGCATTTGAGAGCTGAGTGACGGGCTGACAGGGTTATCGCTAATGTATCTGTGTGTGTGTTTGTGTGTGTCTTTATGTGAATTTAGCAACGGCAGCTAATTGAGTTGAAGAGTAAAATGGAGGGCGCTAACGGGGTAAGCATTTTCCGCGCGACGTTCTGGCAGCTGCGTTTAGGAGAAAATGCAGTGTAGGAGATTAAAAGACTTTGTGTGTAGTCAGGTTCCCCACAGACGTCGGACGCTCCGGGGAGCCTGCATCGGGAGAACAAACAAGGAAAACACGCTATCGGAAAACCAGACACACGGAACCTTCCTCCCAGTTGGGTGTGCAAACATTTGCTCTCTCTTTTTGATCATGCCTTTCTACATGTTTAGAGTGTGTGCTTTGGGGGGCATTAAGGGGGGTGGGGGGTGTGCAACGCCGGCCTTCTTTATTATTGTTATCGTTTGAAGGTCCCCGGTCCTTTGCGTCGCCAGGGAAGTGGTGCCTCTTCCGTTGTGGAGCGCCGGGAGCAGGAGACGTGGCCAAGCCTCAGGGCAAAGGTCGTGACCCCGGGGGTTAAGGCCCTGCGGCTGTCATTAACACTGTGCGCTAATTAACTAGCTCCAGGCCTTGGGGTGTCGCGAGAATCCATTTAGCCTGTGATTGACCGCACTGTAACAGAACACTGTAGCCTGGGCTCACAGCTCTGAACCCAACGAGACGTACGCTCATGTTAAAGGGGGTTGTTGTTTTTTTCTCTCGCAGGTTTTAAATTTGATATTCTCCTGCTTTTGTAAGCCTTTTCCGGTCTAACGAGGCAGTTTGGTTCAATAGACTCCCCCCCCCCCGCCACATACCCAACCCCAACCCTCACAAGCACCCAGAGAAACAGATTTTGCGATGAGATTAGTTTAGCATTTGGGTTGTTTTTGTTGGTGGCCTGCTGTGGTGTATGGCAAGCTAACTGGAGCACAGTAGGAGAGAGAGACGGGGGAGAGCAGAGAGAGAGAGATAGACAGCCAGAGAGCGAGGGAGGGAGCGGGAAAGAGACGGAGATCTACAGATGGTCAATAGCCAAGTCTCTTGGACGCATTTTTATTTTTGCATTTGGCATGTGTCTGCCCACACTGTGTGCGTGTGTGTTTGTGTGTGTGTATGTTCCTGCTTCCGCATGGACCAACGTGCTAAACACAGACATATGCCCACTATAGCAGCCATCCCCCATTTTGTCCTTGTGCACTTGGCACGCTAGTGGGCGAGCTTTCGCGCCCCGCTCCCGTCTCCACCAATGACCCCGCCGGCCCTCTCCTCTGGCCCACCGTCGGGACTCACAGCTGGCCTTGGTCAGGCGAGCGAGGAGTCCCTCGGCTGGATGGGGCTGGGGTGACAGCGGGACAGGGGTCACACGGTGCCAGGGGCCTTGTAAAGGACTTTGTACTATTTCCCCAGGCCACGTTATCCGAGGGAAATGCTGACGCCTGCTACACGACCTCCGTTTCTCTCCTTTTTCTCCCCCCCCCCCCCCCCCACTCTCTTCTTGAGGACACATTGTCCCTCACTGTGTGTTCTACATTCTCCCTGTGTTACAATATCATGTGGGTCAGGAATGTACAAAGTGTGTGTGTGTGTGTGTGTGTGTGTGTGTATGGAGCTTTGTTTAACTCAGTCAGTATAGGTTTTCTGACCTTGACCTATACAACCTAGCTGACGTCCTCTTACCACCTTCAAGGGTGGAGAATATAGAGGGAGAGACAGTAGGGCTGAGACAGTGAGCAGGGGAGATAGAGGTGAGGGAGGTAGGTAGAGACGGAGACAGCGGGGTCGAAGACAGACAGTGAGAGGCGTGGGCGGAGGCTGAAAAGCAGCTCTTCCCTCCCTCCTCATCCAGGTCTCATCACAGAGTGCTTGGTCTGTTGGGGGGGGGGGATCAAAGGCTTTGTCAGTCAAAGCCCCCTTGACTGGGGGTCTCCGCCGAGCGAGCTCAGGTACTCACAGAGGAGAGAGCAGGACGTGGAATAATTCATGAGCCAGGGAGGACAGCCCTGCCCAGCTGCCCTAACCCACGGACGAGGCTCTGGTCCGTCACTCCGGAGCCTGCAGGTCTATGAATATCAGCAGGTCATCGGAGCGTTGGCAAGGCTACCCGGTCAAAGGGCACGTGTCTCGACCCGCATAAGATATAATTATGTGGGTGTGCCGTGACTTTGGGGCCGCGGGAGGAGGTGGCTCGCGTGGGTGAGCGAGCCGGTGGGCGCGCTGAAGCTCCGATGAAATGAACTCTCATGTGTTATCGAAGAACACAGTGATTTCAATTAGGGGCCCACCCACACAGTTCAGTTCATTTAAAAAAAAACAAAAAAGGCAAGGCTTCTATGTGGCTCAGTATTATGCGCTGCGAGTTTACATTTAGTTAATTAGAAATTCTTCTTGATGTAAGTGGGAGACCAGTGTTTTCTCACAACTTTGATTGCCTCTTGATTTTGTTGGCCAGAATAGCACACAGGGCTATTCCCACTGAGCTTACTTTCATGGACATCCTGAGATTCAAGTTCGATATTTACATCAGCGTGCGGGGGACCGGACCAAGAGGTTTCAAATTCTGCCCACGTGCTTGTGGACAAATGTAGGGAAGGGTTGTGATTTATATTTCATGTTGGCAAAACTTTGACCATCAAACTGACTCGATTGATTGTCAACCTGTTCTTTCGAGGGGTAAGACTGGGAACTTGTTCATTATAACCATAATGCATTATTATCACAGAACCAGCTGTTTGTGCTGATATGCTTGAAGACCTAATTTACATACTAATATACGCTTTGCAACAGAAAAATCAAGTGGAGATTCTAAGCTACATTCTAATAGACAATTTGTGACAGAAAAGTCTAGTGGAGATTCTAAGCTACATTCTAATAGACGATTTGTCACAGAAAAGTCCAGAGGATTTTCCAAGCTACATTCTCATTGACGCTTTGTCAGAGAAGTCCAGTGGAGATTCTTAGATACATTCTAAAAGACGATTTGTCACAGAAAGGTCCGCGGAGATTCTAAGCTACATTCTCATTGACGCTTTGTCAGAGAAGTCCAGTGGAGATTTAAAGCAACATTTTCATAGACACTTTGTTCGAAAAGTCCAGTAGATATTCCAAGCTACATTCTGCTAGACAATTTGTCATTGAAACATCCAGTGGAGATTCCAAGCTACCTTGTAATAGACACTCTGTTGCAGAAAGGTCCGGTAGAAAGCACTGCGAGATTGTCGAGGACAAAGGCCCCGGTTTTCAATAGCGCCATGCCGTAATCGGTCCCATCTAGTGTGAAGCCCAGTTCAAGGCGCGGTAGGGTGCGAGAACGTGGGGTGCTTGCCTGAGAACTACAGGGAGACTCGGTAGCCTCGTTCCACTAGTTCCCTACAGAACCCGTGGAGACTCGGGGATCCGGTAACACCGCGTGTGGAAGGAGGAACGGGATCCAACTCCGTTTGGTTGTGCCGGTGGGATCAGTCAGTCTTCCCGCTCCGTTGTGACGCTAATCCACGTAACTCCTCCCGGGCTCATATACCGCCAACGCAACCCCCCCAAAATATGAACATATTGTACATGACATGAGCCCGATATCAGCATAATATACATGGTAGAGTGTGAATGTGTATGTATGTATGTGATTGCGGCCAATGATTGATTACATGTTTTAATAGTTATATGCATGATGGAACAAATATCCATCTTTGTGTTACACAAAGGACTGGAACATTGTATAACATTCATGTTCTTATATTACCCTGTAAGGTCCCCATTATGCTCCTAGGTGACCAGCCACTCCTAGGTAGCCCAACAAAATCAATGAAACAAAAGTATCAGCAATGAAGGGGGTATGTTTAATTTTAATTACTGGTCAATTTGATCCCAGCACGGAGTAATCTGTTGTTAGGAGCCCAGTGTTGTTAGTTCTCCATGTTCTTTCGTCATAGAAGAGGAAAACGTGACACCTTTGTGTTGGATCCAGACATTCACATCATCTGTTTTTGCGCTGTTGCCAAACTGACATGTAGGACAGCAGGACGCAGCCCTGCCCCTCTGAATGCTAACTTCATAGAAGCTGGAGAGAGGGCTGGAGAAAGGACGCAAGGCTGGGGCTGGAGATGGGGCTGGGGCTGGGGCTGGAGAGAGGGCTGGAGAAAGGACGCAAGGCTGGGGCTGGGGAGCAGAGTTGGAGAGAGGGATCAGGGCTGGAGAGAGTAACAAGGTCAGGGCTGAGGAGTGGGAGCAAGGCGGGGCCGGGGGGGTAGAGCAAAGATGCAGGGCTGGAGAGAGAGACCATGGCTGGAGAGAGGAAGCAGGGTCGGGGCTGGGAGGAGGGAGTAAGGCTGGGGGTGCTAGAGAGAAGGTGCAGGGCTGGAGAGAGAGCATGGCTACAGAGAGGGAGAGGGCTGGTGTGGCTGGAGAGAGAGATGGTTGGAGAGAGGGAGCAGGCTGGTAAAAGGGGAGCAGAGCTGGTGGGGCTGGAGAGAGGGAGCTGTGTGATAAAAAGGTTGTTGTTCAATAGAGGAGACGTTTCATCGGCCCCAGACAGCAGCTCGCCTCTGGACATCATGTCTTCCTGCCGGCCTCTATACCTCCACCCCTCCCTGACCTAGCTGAAGAGTCGATGCTTCTCTGCCCCAAAGCCAAAGGGATCTCCTTTGTTGTTGTGGAGAAAGAATAAAAGAGATGTTGTTTTTTTGTTGTTGCTCTCTATGAGCCTGACTTACTGCACTGTTCGAATGTTGCACAAGTTGAGGGGAAAAAAGGGTTGGTTGTATGCCGTGACGGTAACGGTTGAAGATGGCGGCGTCACAGGCTCAAATGTCCCATGGCCCTGACCCGGCGAGTTAGCGGAATAACGGATGCTGAGGTGCCTGAGTGACCCAGAGTGAGGTCACAGTTCTGGTCGGGACCGCCCCCCCGTCACTCTGCCAGGCCTCTGGATCATCCTCCCACCCACTTGTCTGCTGGGCTCCGTCAGAGTTCATCATCGTCGCATCTGAGGGCCCGAGGAAGAAAGTGGGTTACCGCAAATATAAAAACCAGAGAAATATGTAGAGAGGAGGAGGAGGAGGAGAGAAAGGAAGGGGGGCACTTGTTGCCAGGGCAATAATTGAAGTGGAGTGTGAATTTTTCCCTCAGGGCTCCTCCCGCCCATCGTTTGATTGGACGTGAGAAGGTGCGGGCGTGGCTCCGTTAATGAGCTGACTGGGTCTTCGTGCGGGATGGTCCAGGCGAGGCGCTTCACTGGGCAAACCATACAGATGTTTTTTTTGGGAGGGCAAAACCAGGGGATTTGGGGTGTCTCCCTGGGGGTTCATATCACTGTACACTCCACCGTGGCTCTTTAATGGCCACCGCAGAAGCCTCTGTTGTGCTCCTCGGTCTTTGATTTGGTTCAGAAAACACTCTGGTGAATATTTCCTCATCCTGTTTAAAATAATCAATGAGTCCGAGTGCCGGCGCAAATAAAAGGCACGTTCTGAGCCGTGTGAAGCTGGACGGGAAGCAACCAAACGGAGCTCCAAACCAGGCTCCTAACCAGTGTCCTCACTGGGCTCCAAACCAGTGTCCTCACTGGGCTCCAAACCAGTGTCCTTACTGGGCTCCTAACCAGTCTCCTCACCGGGCTCCTAACCAGTCTCCTCACCGGGCTCCTAACCAGTCTCCTCACCGGGCTCCTAACCAGTCTCCTCACCGGGCTCCTAACCAGTCTCCTCACCGGGCTCCTAACCGGTCTCCTCACCGGGCTCCTAACCGGTCTCCTCACCGGGCTCCTAACCGGTCTCCTCACCGGCCTCCTAACCGGTCTCCTCACCG
The DNA here is from genome assembly GCA_036024795.1 of Galaxias rostratus. Classification (NCBI taxonomy): domain Eukaryota; kingdom Metazoa; phylum Chordata; class Actinopteri; order Galaxiiformes; family Galaxiidae; genus Galaxias; species Galaxias rostratus. The sequence continues at coordinate 1,865 of JAVQJS010010623.1, read as the reverse complement.
GCCTCCTAACCGGACTCCCAACTGGGTTTCTAACTGGACTCCTCACTGGGTTCCTAACTGGACTCCTCACTGGGTTCCTAACCGCTCTCCAAACTTGGCTCCTAACCGGGTTCCTAACCAGGCTCCCTGACGGCGGCTCTGGACTGCAACCGGTCCTGAGGGCTGTCACAACAACTTGGAGCCGCGGAAACACTCCAAAGAGGAGAGAGCCAGACGAAGTTTACGAGAGTCTCAAGCCAGACTAGTTTCCCCAGATGTGGACAGTCTTAATAAAGGGGCCGTCGTACTCCCAGGGGGTGGGGGGTTGTGGGGGGGGTTGGAGTTGCTCTGGCCGGGATGTTTACAAGGGCACCAGTCATAACGATTCAGGACGGAGCTTTGTAAGTCAGCTCGCAGAATAAACACATGTTCCCGCTGTCCGGGAGCGAGAGGAAGACACGGAGCGTGAGAGGCCGGGAGTCACGGAGGCCTCCTTCAGCGGCTCATTTAAAGAAGAGATATGATGAAAGTTAACCGGACATTCTGCCTTTCCCGTTCTCACACACACACACACACACACACACAAAAACAGACACACACTCACAGATAAAGACACACACTCACAGATAAAGACGACCACAAAGACAAAGAAAAACTCTCTCTCACACGCACTAACACACACACACACACACACACACACACACACACACACACACACAGAGAACACCCCCCCCCACACACATACACACACGCACACACAGAGAGACACACAGACAGTGCTTTTCGCACTCATAAATGAAACATGGAGTGTGCCCCCCGCCCCAGTGAGCGTGTGAGTAAATTGCCTCTGCCGGCGGTTTGCTGCGTGTTTAACCCTAACAGCTCTCGCCCTCTCAGCCCCCCACAGCTCCCCAGACCATCAACCCCCCCCCCCCAACCCATCCTTCAGCTTCTTTACATGTGACCGGGTGAGATGTGTTTCGCCACACTTGACCATGGCATGACGAGCAGAAATGAAAGACTCGCCGGAGGGAGGGGGGGGGGGCGTGGGAGGGGGGGGCGCTTCCTCCGTGTGTTGTTTGGTGGCTGGCTCGCCCCTCCCGATGCATATTCAAGAGCTAATCTCCATTAACGACAGCAAACACGCGCACGCAACCACATAGGCTTGTCAGGGGAACGCCATCGTTGCGGAGGAAGGTCACTGGACGGGATCGATGTGTGTGTGTATTCAACGATTCCCCACGGGTTACTCCCGCGTGGTTTCATACCCCAAAAAATTGCCCGGTTTAAATGTAAAAAAATAAAAAACTGCAGAGTCACCCTAAAATATAATTTCTTGGTCAGATAGAGAAATCATCGAGGCATGGCGGACAGCCGTCCAGCAGTTCAGTCCCCACTTCTAAAGGAACGCCCTTTCTGTCGGCAGCCTTTGTGGAGCAGAGGACATTTTTGATGTAGAGGAAGGAGATTCGGATTTGGGTAGGGGTGGGGGGTGGTGGGGGGGGATCTGAGAGTTCCGTACCACGCGGCGGTGCCCTTGTTCCAGACACCGTGGCCGAAGAGCGTGCCTCCTCTCTGGTTGACCGACCAGACGGTAACCCGTGCCTCCATTGGCCGGGGATCCTTCCCTACCTCAGCTCGAGCTGTGATTGGGTAGACAGCCCCCCCCACCGCCGCCCAGCCCCGTTATGTCTCATCTCTCCTTTCAGCCTGCTCTCTGTCCCTCGGTTCAGTTACCCCGCGCACGGTGCTGCGGCCGGGCCGGCGTCGTCGGGTGAGTACCGGCGTCGTCAGGGAATTAACCCCCCCCCCCCCCCCCGCCCGCGCCTGGGGGCGTGCGGGGGGGAACCCAACAGCAAAAAACCCGGGCCGGACGTGGACCCCAA
>JAVQJS010010622.1:0-14715 GCA_036024795.1 Galaxias rostratus | reverse complement strand
CCTCCTGTCTCACTCCTCTTTCTCCCCTCTCTTCATCCTCCTCTTGTCTCACTACTCTTCCTCCCTCTCTTCCTCCTCCTCTCTCACTCCTCTTCTTCTGCCCTCTACATACTCTTTCTGTCACAACTATTTTGCCCTCCCCCCTCTTCCTCCCTCTTCCCCTGTTCCTTCTCCTCTTGTCTTCCTCCTCTTCCTCCCCCCTCTTCCTCATCTCCAGGTGCAGTGTTTGCGTGCATTGCGTTTGTTGAGATGCTGAGTGTGGGAGTTGCCGTGACGATGTTTAACAGCACGTATGCAGCCACTGTTTCCTGGTTACCCGGGTTCAGCTTCCTGCTAGCCTCCAGCCTGACACTCATTCCCGCTGTTTTGATTGGGTGAGGCAGCTTAGAGCCACTCTCATTGGATAAAGACACTGGATTTGGAATAACAGAACCTTCAGTGACGTCTCCAATAGAAGACGGCTCTACTGTGCAAAATGCTAATATAAAGTATTATACAGTATATAATAAGAACAATAACAATAATATTAATAATAATAATAATAATTATACTAATAACAATAATAACAATTTTACTAATAACAATATTAATGATACTAATAATACAATTATTTTGCTGGCGCCATTCAAAACACTCAAGTCACCTTGCAGAACTAACAATCACAGTTAATAACAGAAAGGAATCATGGCCATTCCTTTTCACCAAAAGTGAAACTTTATTTTAGTTGTTAACGCCTCTATCCTACCTCTCACTTCTCCCTCTTGTAATGTCCATTGTAAACGTGACAGTCAAATACTAGGTGAATGAAGGCAGTGCTCCTAACATTATTATACAGTATAGAATAATGATATTAATGATAATAACAATAACAATATGTTCAGAAGGCCAGACAATGAGGGGTGAAGGGAACGAGAGGGGGCATAACTTTTCTTTATCGGAAACACGATTCGAAATGATGTATCTGAAAGGGTCAATCAACATTATGATCAACGTTGAGGTCTTCATATTAGAAATTATTGCAATGTGTAAGTTGTTCTAAAGAAGTGCCATGTTGAGACTCAGCACTTGAAACTGAAAACTAAAATCGCAGTATACCTCATTATTGCTACTGGCACAAGACATTTGTTTTCATTATTAATATCTAATAATGCTGCAGTATTATTATGTTGTTTACATTATTTGACCAATAAGTCAATAACAGCGGTATTGTTACATTGTTTGCATCATAGTGCCTATAACCTACTACAGCAATACACACATTATTTATAACTTAAAGCAGCTGTATTATTACGTAAATTACATTACATTATTAATAAATAATAAGCAGTATTGTTACATTCAGGTATGATATACAGTGCATCCTTTCCGGACATGTGAATCATGTATTTTTATTTGTGTTTGTGTGTGTGTGTGTGTGTGTGTGTGTGTGTGTGTGTGTGTGTGTGCTTTGTGTGCTTTGTGTGTGTGTCTGTGCGTGTGTGCGTGTGGTTTGTTTGCATGTGTGTGTGTGTGTGGGTGTGTGTGTGTGTGTGTGTGAGTGCAGGGTGCTCATATGTCTTGGCCTAGACAATGAGGATGGCAGGACCAGGCTGACTGCTGAGGAAGAAGACCAAGAGGAGGCCACCTCACACACTCTCCAGCTGCCCCCCTGGGACACCAGCTAAACTCCACACACCCCCCACACCCGGGCCCTTAACCCCACTGGTCTACCTCTATACCCCCCATAAACTCCCAGCTACAAAACTCCATATCCTCTACCCTCTGTGCAGTCCATCTCAGTTGATAGAAGGGTAGTCCGGGCTGATTAAGAAAAATGGACTACATTTTATATGTTTTCTTTCCACCCGACAGACAAATCCTCTTTCTCAGTTCGTATAATGATGGGCTACATTTTCTTCTTCTGTCTGTCAAACGATGGACTACATTGCTCTCTTCTGTCAAATGATGGACTACAACGTGTAGCTTTATCTCCATGACATAATCAAAGGTTTCGTGCCGCACCTCTCCTTAAGCGACCCTGTTTATCTTCCAAAGACTCAAATGCACAGTATATCAAATTATTATGGACATGACGTCGCATTCTGGGAATTTGTGTAAAAGTAATGACTACAAAGTACACTAGCTACATAAGCCATAGTTTTTTGTTCATGCCTCAAAATCTCCTAATCTTCCCTTTAAATGTAAAGGATGACAGTTACTGCAACACACACAGCTATTTCTCTCAAGCCAAAGAAGTGCTGGGATGGGTTAGGGTTAGGAAATTGGAGGGAAAGGAAGACTACAACACACCCTTTTACGTTAATAATTCATCTAATTTTAAAAATTATTTATAAAGCGCTTTTCATGAAATTCAAAGACGCTGCACAAAGTTTAAAAGTTTAAAACAAAAATATACAAACAGTAGAAAACAAGCAAACAAATAGCAGACATTAAAATCAGTTCTGAAAAGCTGGGTTTTTGCGTAGGTTTTTGAAGATGGGGAGGTCAGAGTAGTCACGGATGGGTTGTGGGAGTGAGTTCTAGAAGGTGGGGGCAGCTACTGAGAAGGTTGTATCACCCCAGCTTGGTCCTACAGGGGAGGGAGAGAAGGTTGGCAGCAGAGGAGGGGAGGGAGCGGGATGGGGCGTGGCGGTGGAGCAGGTCAGAGAGGTAGTGTGCCTTACTCTCTGCCTTACCTACACAGCCATTACTCTCTGGCCAGAAGAAAAATGCAAGGGAGGTACCAGGCACGCTCAGGTTACACAAAGATTAGTTTTCGACCAAAAACACTAAAACATATTTATGTTTGGTTCAGATAAGCTATATCTGCTGTGTATGTACTTAATGTTAAAGAGAATAACTCAAAACGGATTAATATTAAAATGTTACTTGAGTAATGTTAAACTGTGACTGTTCCCTCAACCTTTTAGTCCACTCTGCTAGCTTCAGAAACAACTTGGCGTGTTGTGTAAGATGAAAAGTAAAATACGAGATATAAGATCACAGAACACATCACCGTGTCTGTCTGTCTCACTCTAATAGCACATCACGGTGTCTGTCTCACTCTCCAAACACATCACAGTGTCTATCTGTCTCGCTCTCAGAACACTGTCTGTATTGCAGCTGTCTTACTTTCTGTTTGAAATGTTTTTTTGATATTGTTTTTGGTTTCAAAACAAGATATACTCTTGTATAGAAATATACATTTATTTATGTAACATTGTTTGCAATGTTCAACATTCAACATACTCTTGACATTCCCTACTGATGAAATGAATACTCAACTACACAACATTTTCAAATGTTAACTGGCCAGATGAGACGACGTGCTAACGTAAACGTGGCACTCCTACTGTCATTTTACATAACAGTGTATTACACGTATGAATCATCGCGATTCTCTGGCATGCTGGGCCGCGGTGTGTACCTGAGCAGAGACCTGCAGAAAGCCAGTAGATATCCCATTCAACTGCCAGAGATACACAGAGTGGTGTTCAAAGTCTAAGTCAATGTAGGCCGGGTGAAAAAGATTGATCATCAGCACCATCCTATGCTGAAGACCTGGCACAATCATGGCTATGACACACCCTGACACACACACACACACACACACACACACACACACACACAGACCTATTTCAATTAATTTGAGGAAGAGCCCTTAACATATTTAGAAAATCTCCAATGAAAATTATCTATCATGCCTTTTGGTTTTCTTATTAAATACAGAATGAACAACGATTGGACTGACCGTCATCGAACACACACAACGCTGAGTGATACCACGGCATTCAATTTGCCACAGACTTGCTCACACACATGGGACACAGAGCCTGACTGCAGTTGAATTGGCGGTGACTGATCAGGACACTGGTAGGAGAATGGAGCATGTTTTATGACGGTGGGAGGAAACCGGAGAACCTGGAGGAAAGCCACATAAACATGAGCTGTTTCTGTTGTTGCTGTCTCAATCTCAGATCACAATGATGTGTGCGTGTGTTATAGCTCTGATAGTGTGTGTTGTAATTGTCTCCCTCTTTGAACACATTAATGTGTTGTAACTTTCTTACTTTCTGTTTTAAAATATGTTGCAATATTTCTTTTGGTTTCTAAGAAAAGGACTAACAGGACAGACTTGAATGTGCAGCTCCACATTCTTCTACATTTCAAAAGTCTTGCCTTACTAATGTCTTACTGTCTGGCCAAATGACTGTATAATACTTTGTCCATTTGAATTTTGACAGCTATTCAAAATTTGGTGAAATTTTTATTGGATATGATCTTATTGGTTTTTACACAAAATTACAAAATTTCTTGCAATTCCAGGAAATCTTAATCTTACATTTGACTTTACTTTAGCTTTTATAACTAAAAAATGTGTTGCTCTGCTGCTATTAAACTTCTACATGAACTTGACACATCTTTAAGATCTGTCTTACAAACAGAATTATTCAACAGGAACAAATGTAATTTACTTTTGGTCAATACATATTGATAAATAACAGATAGTTTTACCGCCAGATCACTCACTAAAGGTAGTTGATTAGACGGACAGTGAAGTCATGTGTGTGACTGAAGAACGTGTGTGAGCTACATATGTGGGTACAGGGCAGTTCATGTACAATTTCCTGTTTGTGTTGACGTGACCAGTTCACTTTCATCACACATGTTGATAAATGACAAATACTTCATACCTTCACTGGCTTTTATAGAAAGGATTTCGATGTGTCCTTAGCAGGTCACATTTTTCCAATAATCTAAAATAATGATATGAAATAATGATGTTAATAATAATAATAATGGTGATAATATACTAAACTAAACATAAAATAATAATAATTTAATAATCAAAATTAGCATCCGTTTCTGATAACTCAGTCTGGCGAGCTAATCCATTTAAAAAAACAAACAAAATATTTTGGGACTTCCGGCGGGAGGATTTCTAGGATCGTGATGCGTCTTGGATCCCCCTGGTCACGTCAAGACAAACAGGAAATTGTACATGAATTGCCCTTTTCCCACATATGTAGCTCACACTTCCTTCAGTCACACGTGTGAGAGTGGGTTTATAGCTTAGTGTGTTTACCATTGTAGCCTGAGAGTGGGTGTTGTGTACAATGTGTTTACCTTTGTAGACTGAAAGTGGGTGAAGCATACAGTGTGTTAATCTCAAACAGATACTGCCTAGTGTACTTATATTTGTTACGTATTAAGGCAAAGGGAAAAGAGTTAAAGGCAGGAGTGGCCTTGTTTGTCTGCTTTCGTTTTCAGAGAAATTAAACCTACCAAAAGACACATCAAGACCTTTCTATAAAAGCCATTCCATTGAAGGGATCTGGCTGTAAACTATCTGTTATTTATCAATATGTATTGACCAAGAGTAAATTACATTTGTTCCTGTTGAATAATTCTGTCACCCAATTTAGAATAGCTGCCAAAATTCAAATGGAAAAAGTATTATAGGACATCAAGATATAGAAAATATTACTGGCAAACTGTTAACACTTTGAAAATAACAATAAAAAAGACATCAGATATCAATTTACACGTTGTCACTATTTATTCAAGCAGGCCCTATAAAAAAGCAGCTAGCCATTGTTATTCAGAGATCATTACTCTATCAACATGATTCAAATCATTTATAGGAATACGAAGCACAACCACCCATATAACTTGTTGAGATCTTGGGTCGAATGGTTTTTAGGATTGTGATGCTTCTTGGATCCCAGACACAGTCTTCCTCCAGATTACTTTTAACCATGTCACAGTTAGGAGGCACCCAGGCTGTGTCATAGCCGTGAGCATGCCAGGTCTTCTGCATAGGATGGCCTTGACAATCAATCCTTTTCACCCTGCCTACATTGACTTTGACTTTGAACACCACTCTGTCTCTATCTAGCAGTCCAATGGGATATTTACTGGCTTTCTGCAGGTCTCTGCTCAGGTACACACCGCGGCCCAGCATGCCATCTGAGGATGGTTTGAATCCAGAGCTCCGAATCTGTGCTTCAGATGCTTTAGACGTTCCATGGTACATGGTGTAGGTTCGGCCGTCTATAGGAGCTGTGGTACTGTGCAGAACAGGGCCTTGCCCATAAGGCAGATCAAAGTCGTCTTCAGCCCACATCATTCAGACTGTGAGGAAACAAGAGTTTGGCTGTAGAATGTCATCACAGTAATATCAAAACAGCAGCACAATGTTTATGAGACCAACCTCATGCAAAACAAATAAGCTGTATTCCAAAAAACAACAAACCGTCTATTCCCCAAAACATCCAAATGTATTTCAAGTTATATATATTTTGAGTTTACCTCTTCACTCACTTTGAGAAGGATGTGAAGTTGTCCTGTGTTCCCCGGAGTCCAGAGAGATGTGAGTATTTGACTGTCCCTAACATGTAATATTATTCAACATCGTGAGAGGGAGGAGTGAGAGGCAGGATATAGGCGTGAACAACTAAAATAAAGTTTCACTTTTGGTGAAAGAGAATGGCTATGATTCATACTTGTAATACACTGTGTGATTAGGACTAGGAGTGCCACGTTTACGTTAGCACGATGTCTCATCTGGCCAGTTAACATTTGAAAATGTTATGTAGTTGAATATTTATTTCATCATTCGGGAACGTCAATAAAATGTTGAATGTTGCAAACATTGTTACATAAATAAATGTATATTTCTATACAAGAGGATATCTTGTTTTGAAACCAAAAACAATATCAAAAAAACATTTCAAACAGAAAGTAAGACAGCTGCAACACACAGAGTGTTCTGAGAGTGAGACAGATAGACACTGTGATGTGTTCTGAGAGTGAGACAGACACTGTGATGTGTTCTGAGAGTGAGACAGACACTGTGATGTGCTATTAGAGTGAGACAGACAGACACGGTGATGTGTTCTGTGATCTTATATCTCGTATTTGACTTTTCATTTTACACATCACGCCAAGTTGTTTCTGAAGCTAGCAGAGTGGACTAAAAGGTTGAGGGAACAGTCACAGTTTAACATTACTCAAGTAACAATTTAATATTAATCCGTTTTGAGTTATTCTCTTTAACATTAAGTAGTAGAGTGAGCGGCAGGTAATAGGCGTTAACAACTAAAATAAAGTTTCACTTTTGGTGAAAGGGAATTGCTATACCTTAGTGCCACGTTTACGTTAGCACGTTATCTCATCTGGCCAGTTGAGTTTCCCTTATCTGTGCAGTTATGAGAACTAGGGAATTTATTAGGGAATTAGGGAATGTCATAAAAGCGTGTGGAATAGAGCATTCAAGTATATCTTGTTTAGAAACTAAAAAGCACATTCTAACATATTTTAAAACAGAAAGTAAGACAGCTACAACACACACACACACACACACACACACACACACACACAAACACAAACACACGCGCACACACGCACACACACCCACACAAGCACACGCACACACACACACACACACACACACACAAACACAAACAAACACGTGCCCGCACGCACGCACACACACTGATGTGCTATGAGAGTGAGACAGATAGACACATATATGTGCTATGAGTGTGAGACAGATAGACACATTGATGTGGTTTGTGATCTTATACACTATAGGAGTACCACTTTCATTTACCTAGTATTTTACCATCACATTTGCAATGGACATTATGAGAGGGAGGAGTGAGAGGTAGGATATGGGCGTTAACAACTGAAATAAAGTTTCCCTTTTGGCGAAAGTGAATGGCCATGATTCCTATTTGTAATTAACTGTGATTGTAATATATACTGCAAGGTGATTTGAGTGTTTTGAAAGGCGCCCTCAAATTATTTGTATTATTAGTATTAGTATTATAGTTATTATTATTATTATCATTATTACAATTATTATTATTATTATTGTCAATGATTAAATACTGTATAATACTGTATATTCGCGTTTTGTACAGTAGAGCCGTCCTCTATGGGAGACGTCACTGAATGGTCTGTTGTTCGAAATCCAGTGTCTTTATCCAATGAGAGTGGCTCTAAGTTGCCTCACATAATCAATACAGTAGAATTGAGTGTCAGGATGGATGCTAAGAGGAAGCTGAACCCGGGTAACCAGGAAACAGTGGCTGCATACGTGCTGTTAAACATCGTCACGGCAACTCCCACACTCAGCATCTCCACAAACGCAATGCACGCAAACACTGCACCTGGAGACGAGGAAGAGGGGGAGGAAGAGGAGGAAGACAAGAGGAGAAGGAACAGGGGAAGAGGGAGGAAGAGGGGGAGACAGGAGGAAGGGGGGAAGGGCAAAATAGAAGTGAGAGAAAGAGAAGCAGGAAAAGGAGTGAGAAGATGAGAAGGGAGGAAGAGGGGGAGAGGGAGGAAGAAGAGTGAGACAGGAGGAGACTGAAGAGGGGAAGAGGGAGGAGGAGGAGTAAGAGAGGAGGAGAAAGTAGGGGAGAGAGGAAGAGGAGTTGAAAATGAGTGGAGAAGGTGGGAGAGGACTTGGATAAGAAGTAATTCATCGATAAAATTAATTACAAAATAAAATTAAACAAAAATCAGACCAAATATTGTACGTTTATTCTGATTGTGAAGAAACAAATTTCATATCACTCAACTGCGTGTAGATCAAAGTAAGTAAGCTCATCATGGGAAAAAAATATGCCTAAAATGCCTTGATGGGACGTAGCGTCTGAGCGGTCAATATCAGAGGTGGAAGCCGGTCCGATCTCACCCTGCTCAGAGCTCAGAACCAGCCGGAACATGATTGGACCTTAGGAGTGTGGGCGTGGCTGAGAGCAGCAGGGGCGGCCTCACTGAAGGAGGAACCAAATGGAAAAGAGCTTTGGTTGCAGTGGGGACACATTTAGAGAACGGACAAAAATGGGAAAGTTCCTTTTGGTCACAGGGAATTATAGGCAAGGAAGGATTCAAAAGAAAAAACAGCTTGAGTGGCAGTTATATTTAGGGAACTGACAAATAAAACACATTCAAACAAATAAATGAAAAAGAAAATGTGTGATTAGGTGGCGTTCAACCTGGGGAAGAAGTAAAAAGTTGTTAAAGAGTGTCTGGCTTAAATGGTGCCTGGCTATCCATGTAGTTTTTAATGCATGGCCATTTTGGATTCAAACTGTCTGCTAAAGCTTCTCCAAAAACACTGGGGCTCTCAGCCAGCCCTCAGACAAGCCTTGAAATTGTCAACTTCTTGTTCTTGAATGTAAACAGAAACCATGAATGGATTAGACCTGAAGCAATATAGCACTAAAGAAAAAAATGGTCAGGTCAACAACGGAAAAATACGGTCTCTGACATAGCCACACCGAAATATTAGTGAGTTGCAAGTAAGTGTAGTGTAAGGAACCATAACTCCCTTCTCTACTGATGAGTCAATTGTCTTGCCTATATCACGCTGAGATGTAGAGATGTAGATTGTCAATTTGAATTAATATATCTATACGAGTAGACCTCCCACTTTATGGATCCATACCAGTAGGTCTCTATACCAGTAGGTCTCTATACCAGTAGTCCTCTACACCAGTAGGTCTTTTCCAGTAGGGATTAATACCAGTAGTCTTCAATACCAGTATATATATATATTCCCGTAGGTCTCTTTACCAGTAGGTCTATTCCAGTAGGATTCTATTCTGGTGGGTCTTCATACCAGTATATCTATACCAGTAGGCTCCTATACCAGTAGGTGTCCATACTAGTAGGTCTATACCAGTATGTCTCTATACCAGTATGCATATACCAGTAGGCCTCTATTCCAGTAGGTGTATAGCAGTAGGTCTACACCAGGAGGCCTCAATACCAGTATATATATTCCAGTAGGTCTTTATACCAGTAGGTCTATTCCAGAAGAGTTCTATCCCAGTAGGTCTCTATACCAGTAGGTCTATTCCAGAATGGTTCTATCCCAGTAGGTCTCTGTATCAGTATATCTGTGCCAGTAGGCTTCTATACCAGTAGATCTCAATACCAGTGGGTCTCTACATCAGTTTATCTATACCAGTAGGCTTCTATACCAGTAAAGCTATAGCAGTAAGTCTCTATACCAGTAGGTTCTATACCGGTATATCTATACCAGTATGCCTCTATACCAGTGTGTCTATTCCAGTATGCTTCTATACCAGTGTGTCTATACCAGTATGCCTCTATACCAGTGTGTCTATACCAGTATGTTTCTATACTAGTAGGTATCTATACTAGAAGCTGCACCGCCCTCAAACGCAAGGCATTGCAGTGGGTGGTAAATGCAGCACGACACATCACCATGTCAGATCTGCCCTCCATAAAGGTCCTCTACCAGCAGCGTAGCAGGAAGAAGGCCAGCAACATCCTCAAGGACTCTCTGCACCCCAGCCACAAGCTGTTGTGCCTGCTGCCCTCAGGCAGACGGTTTCGTAGCATCCTGTCTCACACCACCAGATTTAAAGACAGTTACTTTCCTCAAGCCATCAGGCTTTTGAACAATCACACCTGAGCCCCCACCCTTCACGCACAATAGGCCACTTTGACTTTGACTCTGCCACTTTAGTACCCCATATACCAGACATCTTTATAATTTATAGTTGTAAATGTTGCATTACTTTTGCCTCTGTAAACGTTATGCATAAGAAAAAAAAAAAACTTGAAACCTTGATGTCTCTCACTCCTAGCTTGCTGGCTAAACACAAAGCATGCTGATATCCTGTGCTTCTAGCTCCCCCGGCTCAGTAGATTCAGCCCTGCCCTGCATTTCCCCGCTTGACAAAACAAATTACTCTGTCTCTGTGACAAAATCTAGCTTTGCCTCGGAGTTCAGCTACAACTTCCAGCCCGGGTACGTTAGTGACACGCATGCATGCATACACGCACCCACACACGCACAAACACACACACACACACACACACACACACACACACACACACACACACACACACACACGCACACACACATCTGATGCCTGACTGGAGAGAAGCTACTGACAACAAAGAGTAAATGGGGACAGAGGAGGTCATGAGAAACTAAAGAACCATCAATACTTTGGAAAACACTTTCCCATTCACTTCATTGAAACTCGAGATGGTGCACATCAAGAGAGACATTAAAATCAGGAGATTTGTAGCTTTGTTTGACTGCTGGCACACACCATGACAAACTTTAGTAGTCTGTGAGTTTGTGTGAGGGATTAGGAGACTATTATTAAGGATTGACTCCACGTTAATGTAAACTCTGTCCATGTGTGTTGATAGGCTTCATCACAGAGCCTATTCCATCAGAGCAAATCGAATATTTATGTAAATGTTAATATTATACAGGATTAAGTGTCTTTTTGTTGGACCAAAGTCCAACTCTCTCCTCTGTTTCTCTCTCTGCTGCTCCTCTTCCTCCACTCTCTCTCTCCTCCTCCACTCTCTCTTCTCTATTTCTCCTCCAATCCCTCTACTCCTCTCTCTCTCCTCCTTCACTCTCTCTTCTCTATTTCTCCTCCAATCCCTCTCCTCCTCTCTCTCTCCTCCTCCACTATCTCTCCTCTTCCACTCTCTCTCTCACCTCCTCTCTCTCTCCTCCTCCACTCTCTCTCTCACCTCCTCTCTCTCTACTCCTCCACTGTCTCTCTGCACCCTGGCTCACACACACGCACACACACACACAAACACAAACACACAGACACAAACACAAACACACAGACACACAAACACACAGACACACACAGTTTGACCACACTTCTTTCACAAAAGGCTTTGGTTGATGGTTCACGCTGTTGGACGTGAACTTTTGCCACCACTACAAAGGCTGCATTGAGGAGAAGAGGGTCAGAGGGCTGTGGAGTCAGAGCACCGTTTCCTCGGTCAAACAAACTTAGGTTCACTAGTTCTCAGAACTAGGCTTTGCTCTTTCACTCACACCACACTATGAGGCTATGGGGGGGGGCAGCTGTACCCATGACCTCATTGTAAGACACTTTGGATGAAATGTTCTGTTAATTATTATAATGTCAAATGTTATGTAGTGTTGTAGTATGTAGTTATCTTAAGGGATTGGCACTGTACAAATGCAAGTGTTTTGTATTTTTATTATTTTGGATTTTAAGATGCAGGGGCAGAAAACACATTATCACAGCTGTTCTGCATGGATTTATTTTTATAATATCCACCTTCAACTATCAACAACCCATTTGAAAGAATGTAGCACGTTTTCAAAGTATTGCTTTGTTTTTTGGGAGGAGAACCCCCCTCCCCCATTTATTTATGGCTTTAGATATATATATTGAGCCATGATATCATGTATTACATCATTGTCATATGTATTTGTTTTATATAAATGTTTATCTGAATGCTGTAAATCTGTAGATGACTTTCCACATTTATAAGATTATATCATGTACATATGAAATCGTAAAAAAAATTTTATCAAATATTTGGTTGGTGTGTTTATAAATAAAAAGTCTTGCCCTTTTTCGGTATGGAAATCAAGTTTATTTATAGAGCATATGAAGAACAAGCAGGGGAGACCTAACTGCCGTACGTTACATTCAAATGCAGTCTGTCAACGGACAGGATTCATCTATAGGTCTGGGAAATGGGTGCTATATCTGTCAAGCTACACATATATATAATATGATATAAACATTTATATAAATACATGCAGTATATGCTTATTATATAATAGGCACTCGATGTGGTTATATTAGAGTTATATATTTATCACTCTAATATAACCACATCCAGTGTCTATTATATATTAATATATATACCATATATATATATATACACACATTTAAGGACAGCACGGTGGCGTAGTGGTTAGCGCTGTTGCCTCACAGTAAGGAGGTCCTGGGTTAGATTCCCACCTGAGGGCCTTTCTGTGTGGAGTTTGCATGTTCTTCCCGTGTTAGCGTGGGTTTCCTCCGGGTACTCTGGTTTCCTCCCACAGTCCAAAAACTTGCAGGTTAATTGGTGACTCTAAATTCCCCATAGGTGTGAATGTGTGTGTGAGTGGTTGTATGTCTATGTGTCAGCCCTGCGATGGATTGCCGGTCTGTCCGGGGTGTACCCCGCCTCTCGCCCGAAGTCGACTGGGATAGGCTCCAGCCCCCCGTGACCCTGCATAGGATAAGCGGTTCTGATAATGGATGGATGGATGGATATATACATATATAATGCAGTATTGAATATGATCTAGTATAGATAGACATGTATAATACAGTATTAAATATGATACAGTATGTACATACTGTATATACTGTATATATATACACATGCATAGATATATGACTCTATATCCTCTGTGTTCGTCTAGTTTGTGCGTTTGTAACCGCATGTATCAGCCCATTTAGAGGAGCTGTCAGAGATCCTATTAGCAGGCCTCTCCCTGTGTGCTGGTCCTCAATGTGGGGTCCCCGTTCATGTGAGCTGGTGAGATAAGATAAAAAGATATTTCGGATTTCTATAGCCACTGTCTTTATGAAAGATAAGCTTTATGATTGTAAGATGGTGAGATGGAAAATGAAGTTGTTTGGGATTAACGTAGTCAACGCCTACAGCATATTTTCTATATGTTCTCACGAAAATATTTTAGCTCATTATTAACAAATGTAATGCATGGAATACTTTCTTTGTCATGCATTGAATCCATAAGCAGCAACATCCAAAAGCCTGCCGTCCTGCCCTCCCCTGACTCTGTCGCCTCCCACGAGCTAAAGAAAACACGACACACTCCCACCTCCCCCTCAGTGTTGGAGCCCCAGCCTCAGTACATGGAAATGGACAGCCAAATGGAAAGTCAGAAGAGGAGAGGACTAAGCAGCGATGATTTGATAAGTAAGAGAACCCTTTTTACAAAGTCCGCTCTTTCTGACCACTTTGTGTCTGACCACCATGTGTTCTTTTTCTCTTTCAATTTGACATCCGCATTTGGTTTTCACTCGTGAACAAAGTTGTTGAGTGAGACTTCTGTACCATGATGTGCTAACCCCAACTTCGAATGGTTCTCTGTGTCTGTGTGTAAGGTTCGTAGGTGTGTAGCTTTGGCGCTGATGTGCCTTACGGAGTCACACCTTCATATGTAAAAACGCAAGCTGGTTAAACACTGTATGAACCACTTTGAGGTTGTGCTCTTTGAATTCACACAAAATATATACCAATAAAATTGTATTAAAAAAAACAAATACTGAACATGAGCTATTTGGTTCATGGCAATAATAGTATGTGTGTGTGTGGATTCTGCCAATGGACAGGACACTGGGTCTGAACTGCTGGATGGAAGGCAGGCAGATTTTTCTAATTTTAATGAGGGATGGCATGTAAGTGGTGATATACCATTTGTATTTTTGAAATGGCAGTGCTGTGAGATACTGAATGAAATGACCAACAGGACTCTTCCCTCCACCGATAACTTCCTTTGTCTCCCAAATAGAACCACGAAGCATTCATATTACATCAGGGGAGGCCTATTTACAGTGTGCACAGTGTGCACAGTGTGCACAGTGTGCGTGTGTGAGCGTGTGTGTGTGTGCTTGTGTGTGTATGTGTGTGTACGCATGCTTATGAGTTCTTTGTCCCATTCGAGTCAATGGATTTACTTTCTGAAGGTTAATATAACTCCTAATTTACAGTGTTTACCCACCTGTCATCAGTAAAGATGTACAAGAGAAGGTGCTTATTACAGCCATCCTTTGCAGCACCATAATTCTTGAGGCAATATAGCTCTGTGAATTTATTTCATTTGCTAATAATCTTCTTTTCTCTCTCTCTCTCTCTCTCTCTCTCTCTCTC
>JAVQJS010010615.1:0-13147 GCA_036024795.1 Galaxias rostratus | reverse complement strand
TTTAAGGTACCCCAGTCTCCAGCAGCCGTTCCCTAATGATGCGACCTCAATGAGCCGGAGCATTGTCTTCAATGAAGATGAAATTAGGCCTGTGCTGTTCATGCAGGGGCACAATGACTAGATTAATTATGTTACTCAGGTAGCATGGGCTTGTCACTGTCCCATTCACAAAGTGTAGGGCAGTTCTGTATTGACTAGACAGACCTGCCCACACTGTAACACCACCACCACCAAAGGGTTGTCTGTGGACAACAGTGGCTGATGCATGCGCCCTCCTTGATGTCTCCAACATTGTTAGCGGCCATCATTTCTGTTCAACGTGAATCGACTTTCATCATAGAACAGTACTGAGACCCACTGGTCTCTCGTCCAGCATAAATGCTCCATGGCCCATGCAAGACGATGACGCCTGTGCCTGGTGGTGAGTGTGGTCAGGTACCCTTGCAGGTCGTCTAGCATGCAAACCACGCTGATGTCAACGGTTTCAAATGGTCTGACATGACACTTGGGTGCCTCTCACCTCCCTTTAATGTGCCTGGAGTTGAGTGGCATTCATCATCAGGTTATGCGGGGCACTGTTGACAATGAAGCGGTCATCGGTGTGGGATGTGGCCAAAGGACGCCCACTTCTATGCCTTTCTGTGACTCTTCCAGTCTCTCTGTATCTCTGTTGCAACCTGCTGATGACACCCTGAGACCCTCTAAGGTCAGTGGCCACTTCAGTCAGAGAACATCCGGTTTCAAGCCTTGCAATGGTGAGGTACTGTTGATAAATTGTTAGGTGTCTTCTTGGTCTAACACGGTCAAAATATGAACAGCACGATGAGGAGGATTGTTTAAATACCAATTGTAATTGAATCAGGAAATGTATTGGTTGAATTCATGGATCAAACACCTGTTGTGAATTTTGCTGTTAAGCTCCTTGTTAGAGAACAGCAAGTTGTGCAGAAAGTATTTAAACTTGGACTATTGGACATTGGCATTCAAATCCATCCTGAAATTTCACTTGAAAGCCGAATATCCCTAACTCTTTGTGAGCAGTGTATGTCAAGCAAACCTACATCATGACAGCAATCCATATGAAACATATAGCCAAAGAATCTGCACATCTTATATTATATTTATGTACAAACGTACAAACCTGAATGAACAAACAGTGGATGGAGATTTTGTGTGATAGGGGAAGTGAGTGTATTAAAGTAACAGCTATGTCAGCCCTTCCCGTAAACATCTATAGGCCATTTTTGTCACACTTTGGCGTTATTTACAAGCCGAACCATGATTCCTGTATGTGATGGTGCGTCAATAATGATGAAATTGTCAAGTCCAATTCTTATTATAATTAGGTTGACTTTTGGCTGCAAGCAGATGCGAGTCAGTCCCATCTATCTATAATTACTTTCTGCAAAAGTCCCTCTATTTCTTACTGTAGTGCAATTGAAACGGCCAAATCCAACAATACAAGGCAGTGTCAGAATGAACAGAACAGACTGGCTGATACACAGAAGCAACCTAAACAGGCGGCACAATTTCATAAAAAATATTTAAAATGTATGTGGTAAAATAATCAGTATTGACTAATCCATTATGGCTGATTTTATGCCTGCTGTGCTGTCCTCTGCTGATACGATTAATAGATGCCTTAAACTGAAGGTTGAAAGGGTTTTGAATGGAAGTTTTCACGGGCATTGAGCATTGATGTTATGCAGTTTCAAAGTCAATTTGGAAGTTTGTAACCTGCCTGTCTTCGCTATACATAACAACAGTTATTAAGTCAATCAATGAATGACTTCGGTCTGGTTATTTGGCATGTAGACATGGCATCAGAAGTGGGACAGCTAACTCATAAATTGCACAAACATCGCTCCAACAGTTCAGGACATCTACACGAATGTCCCAGTTAATTTTTGGAATGGCGCCACCTTACTGCTAATTATTCCATGATTAGCTAGTTTCTAGTTATCATTAGCACCTAGCCATGGATGGACACTTCCCGCCTCCTGCTGTATTGCCAATAGGTTTTTATATTGACTAGCTATGTAGCAAATCAAAAAAGTGAGTGTCATTGAAACACTGATTGGTTTGAGATGTTAGTTCATTATTTTCTTAGTATTTTTAACTTGTGTTTTGCACCCATGTATTTAAATGAATAGAGAGTGCAGTACATGTTCCATCTGTGTAGTTGGAGTGCTGATTGTTCAGTTTAGTTAGATATGAACATATCTGGAGCAAGTTATATTATAAGTGTTTACAGATAGACTCATTGAATTGTTAGATAAATAACTATGGTGGATCTAGCTATGGATTTGGATCTTGTACAGTTAGTTGTTTGGATGAATAGAAGATATTGCATTTTATTGTAATAAAACAAAATTCCAAATAAATAGATTAGGCCATTCCGCATCAACCATGCAGTCATAATATTGCCCATTTCTCAATACCTATGTTTATTTCTACTACGATTCTGGATATTAATACTGTGCTGAGATGGATGTGATTTTTTTATAATACAGTAATGTCCATCAAGAGTTTTACACAGCGCTATTTGGCTGACCTTGAATTCACCTAGTTTAAACTAGTGTAATTGTGTACATTCTGAGTGATTTTAATAATCCATCCATCCATCCATTATCAGAACCGCTTATCCTATGCAGGGTCATGGGGGGGCTGGAGCCTATCCCAGCTGACTTTGGGCGAGAGGCAGGGTACACCCTGGACAGATTGCCAGTCCATCGCAGGGCTTTTAATAATCATAAGGAAATTAATTTATTATATGTGCAAACATATACATATTTAGTACAAAATTTTAAATAAAGGTTTACAGGTTACTTTGTATATGTCTGCTTATACATTAGGAGGGAGCCCTGCCAATCTAGCAGCATCAGAGCCGTAACGACTACAAGCCCGGGGGTTGCAAGAAGGGGTGTTTTCCGGTTGTGGCCTAGACACCTAAAACACGCTCATGATGGATACTTATTTTAGTTCACTATGAGTGTTGGTCTCTCCTCAGAAGATTTGTAAGCCATTCAACAGAAATTTTACATTTGCATTGCTTGTTAAAAAATTTTTTTATGAACATGCTATGTTGTAAAATGTAATCAGATTTAGAAGACCAGTGTTGATATACAACTCATGAACTGCGTACAAATCTGTGGCACCATTTCAGAGTACCTGTGCCCACTGCTGCCTTGGCTTTCTGTTCTTATCTTACAGAAGTGGAGCCTGACATGGCCTTCTGTTGATGTAGCATCCACCTCAAGTTTGACGTTTCGCACTGTGAATGCTGAGATACTTTCCTGGTCTCGAAAATTGTGGAGATTGCATGTCTGAGTTACTATAGCCCGTCTGTTATATTGAACCAGTCTGTTAATACTCTGTCGACTTCTCTCTTCAAAAAGCATTTTTATCTGTACCAACTGGATGTTTTTTCTTCATTTTATGACTCTGAGTGAACTCAGACAGTTGTACTCAACTATCCTATGGTATTTTAGCAGCAGTTTTAGAAATACTCAATCCAGCTTTCTTTTCTTCAGTCATTCATTGGAAACAGACAATAAATTACCTAACTTTACGGATACACATCTGATGCGTCCCCAGTGGGTTCATCTTGTCTTTTCACTTTATCATTGTGACTAATCTTATAAGAAGGTAGTCCTAACAAAGGTGGCTAGCCAACACTTTTAAAAGTGAGACAAAACGACAGGCTGGTGACTTGACAAGGCTAGATCTATTTTTATTTTATTTTACAAGATAATCACTTGATAAATGCTTATTGATATGGTTGTAAAATCCCGTCAGGATACTGGCACACTGGCCATCAACACCGAGAGACCTAAAACCATATCTGAGTACAAGGAACCAGACTCCCAGACCAAAGGCGACCTAAAGTGGGTGAATGACTTGAAAATGTTCTTCAACAGATCAGCCTGACTCCCCTTACCAGGCCCATTTGCATCTGTTGTTACCAACCTTGATCCTCCCACCTCCACCTTCCTCAACCCCCAGCTTTTGACCACTCTACACATCCACTCTCTCTCTTGTCTCACCTCCCATCCCCCAACCTGCAACCTCCACCTTGTCCCTCACAACTAATCAGGTGAGGAGTGGTGTAAGGCAAAGATGCCGGCAGGCACATGTGGCATCAGCTCAAGGCTCCTCAAATCCTCCACAGACCAGCTGTGTGGGATAGTGGAGTTCCTTTTCAATCTGACCCTGAAGCTCATACGGATATCACAGCTGTGGAAAACATCTTGTGTGGTACCTGTTCCAAAGACCCCTACCCCAAGGACTTCAATAGCTACAGGCCGATGACGCTGACATCAAAGCTGACAAAGACCCTGGAGAGGCTGGTCTTTGGCTATCTTCGGCCCCTTGTAAAACCATCAATGGACTTCTGCAGTTCGCCTGTCAACCTGATATTGAGGTAGATGATGCTGTCATCTTCCTGATGCAGAGATCCCTCTCTCACCTGGAGATGGCTGAGGGCACGGTCAGAATCCTGCTTTTTTATTTCTCTAGTGCCTTGAATGCCATGCAGCTCATGCTTCGGGGGACAAGCTGGAGAGCTCCGGGGTGGATCACCACATTACCTCCTAGATCCTGGACTACCTCATCATCCACCTCCATAGTACGTGAGGACCAGGGAGTATCATTCTGGCACAATCATATGCAGCACAGGGGCCCACCAGGGAATGGTTATGGCACCGTTTTTTTCACCCTCTACACGGCAGATTTCACTCACAACCCATCAATCTGCCACCTGCAAAAGTTTTCTGATGACTCTGCTATTGTCAGTCTTATCTCTGATGAGGACGACAGTAAGTACAGACAACTTACTCTGGACTTTGCTGTCTGGTGCCAGAGGAAACACCTTCAGCTCAACACAGGGACGGCCAAGGAGCCGGTGGTGGACTTTAGGAGGCGCAAACACTCTGCACCCACACCAGGGAACATCCAGGGGATGGACATTGAGATTGTCAAGTCTCACAAGTACCTTGGGGTTAACCTGAACAATAGACTGGACTGGACAGCTAATCCTGCTGCTCCGTACAAGAAGGGTCAGAGCAGACTCCACCTGGTAAAGAGACTGAGGTAGTTTGGAATGCAGGGGGCACTCTCGATTGCTATTCTATATTTTGTACATATTTTTTTAATTTTAGATTTTGTATTCTTAACTTGTATTTCATTCTGCTGAGTTGACGACTCTCATCCAGCAGATTTCATTTCAATAGCAGAGTAATCAGAAAACTTTTGCTGAGTTCACTTCTCACCTGGTTTGTTGTGAGGGACAAGGCGGAGGTTGCAGGTGGGGAGGGAGGGGTGGGAGGTGAAGCTGGAGACGGAGAGGATGTGTAGCGTGGTCAAAAGCTTGGGGTTGAGGGAAGGGGGAGGGTGGGGGAGGTTACAGGGCCGTATCTTGGCAGTGACTACAAAGGGGGTAGCAGCAGGAGTGGAAGGACCTGATAAAAGGTGCCTGACTGATCAAATCTGTTGAAGAAAATATTTAGGCCATTTATCCACTTTAGATCTCCCTTGGTCTGGGAGTCTGGTTCCTTGTACCCAGAGATGGTTTTAAGGTCTCCCCAGACTCCACTGACATTCTTCTGTTACAGCTGCTCCGCCATCATATTCCTGTAGCTGTTCTTTCTCTCCACAATCTTCCATCTCAGTTCCCTCAGTGTAATCCTCAGCTCATCCTGATTGCCGGAAATAAAACTCTCTGTTTGTCCTTCAGGACGTTGGGTACAAAGTTTTCCGCACAGAAGTTGATATACTTAGTGATGCAGTTGGTAAGGCTGTTAATGTCCTCCCCATGAGAGTCAGTAAACACATCCCACACTGAAGAGTCAAAACAGTCTTTCAGCTCATCAGACCATCTCTTCATAGAGTGGACACTGGTTGCCTTCTGAAAATGGCCGTGTATAGAGGCAGGAGGTGTAACAGATTGTGGTCAGATCTACCCATGAAGGATAGGGTGATGAGCTGTATGTCGGTACCTTGGTGTTGGCATACACTAAGTCCAGTGTTTTATTGTCTCTGGTGGAGAAGGTTACATAGTGGGTGAATGTGGGCAGAGTGACAAAGAGAAGCATGATTATAGTCTCCAGATATCAGAAGCAGGGCACTTGGGTGCTGTGTCTGCAGCATGCTTACACTAGAGTTGATGACGTCACAGGCTCCATCAGTAGCAGATTGGGGAATATACGCAGCTACCGCGATAACACATGAGAATTCCTACGATAGAAAAATTGCCCCATGCTAATGGATGGTATCTCAATGTCCCAACTGCATACCTTCTCCTTAACAGTGGTGTGTGACTCATTTAGCCATGTTTCCGTGTAGCATAATGCTACACTCCCAATTGTGCCGGGCCAGCGCCGCTAGCTCGTCCATCTTATTGACGAGAGAGTGTGCATTGGAAACATATGTCACGTTTATTTTCTTAAACATTCTTATTTTACTAAAACTGTTATCCATAGGGTAAGGAGGTGGACTGAAAATTAACCATTGGGGTAACATTCCAAACCATTTTCACTCAGATAACTAGGATGGTCATAACCTTGTACAATGATGTATTCATTTTAATTGATGTTTCAAATTACCCAGGAACTTGAACATTGAACAATGTGAACATTTCATATGCTTTAATGTTTTCTCTATCCTTGGATTTAAAATCATCTGATTAGGATGCCTCCAGGCGCCTCCCTTTGGAGGTTTTCAAGGCACGCCCTACTGGTAGGTGACCCCAGGGTAGACCCAGAGCACCCCAGAAAGATGATATACCTCGTCTGGCCTGGAAAAACCTCGGGAGATCCGCCAAGATCTAGAAAGTGTTGTTAGGGATCGAGATGTCTGGAATACCCTACTGAGCCTGCTGCCACCGCGACCCGATCCCGA
This sequence comes from Galaxias rostratus, assembly GCA_036024795.1. NCBI lineage: Eukaryota > Metazoa > Chordata > Actinopteri > Galaxiiformes > Galaxiidae > Galaxias > Galaxias rostratus. Next base: position 6,250 of record JAVQJS010010615.1, on the reverse strand, counting down.
ATAGGCGGCGGGCAACGTATGGATGGATGGATGAATGGATGCATTTAAAATTGTGACAATTTGAGGTTTCCAATTTACTATATTGAACAATTAACATTTCTATTTAAACTGTCATGCAACATTTTATGGAGAAAGGATAATTTCCTTAAAAAAATCATTTTATTTTTATATTAATTAAAATAACTAGATATTCTCTTCAATATCTTGTATACACTTTAAATGAGTGATATAATATTAAAACAGAACATAGTGTACATCCATATTCTTTCACAGTTTGGAATTTCTGAACTTTTAAGCTCAGGCTGGAAAGGGTTAACAACTGGATGCAGGAAAACTATCTTAAATTTAACAGCAATAAAACAGAACTCCTACTAATTGGTACCAAACACACCCTTACTAAAGTTGGCAATATCTCTATCTTTATTAATGGTGCTAGATTACCATAAGGAGAGTTTTTACTACAACAGAGTGAAAATGCATTGTGTGTAAGGGACCCTGATGTTTTTGTGAAGACTGGACTAAAACTGGGGAAACCTATTAAGAAATGCCATGGGTGTAATCTATAGTTATATAACACAGAGGATCAAAAAGTCACAGCGTTATACCTTCAACAGTGATTTGGACCCTGTGCCAGTCCTTGCCTTTGGAGTTGAGCGCCTCACACTGGTACACGCCTTCATCCTCGTACTGCACATTGTACAGGTGGAGATGGGCTCCAGCCATACTCACTGCGTGATTCACTGGCAGCTCGGCATCCAGTTTTCTCCATTGTATCCGAGGGATAGGGCTGGGGACGGAGGGCATAAAGGAAAAAGACAGGAGAGGAGGTATAAAAACTGAGGAAAGAGATAGAGGTGGGGGTACAGTTAAATTATCTAAACTACTAATACTGTACTGAAACGATTCTCTTCAAATTAAATAGAATCCAAGAGTAGCACTATTTAACAAGATGCATATAAATAAATATTTGCCATAGAACAATAATGCACACATTTGTACATAATACAAGTACATAATAAAAACAGAGCTCTCCATGAAACCACATATATACTCACTTCCCCAGGGCAAAGCACTCCAGTGTAATGTCTTGGCCAAGTAGTGCATAGGTGTCAGGTAACTTGACTTTGATGTCAGCAGGATACTTTCGGATGGGGCCTGAAAGGTAGAAAAAAAATGTTATAGGGGCTGTGTTCAGAATTGTGTACTAGGCATCCCTAACATGTTAAATAGGAATCAGAAAAAAAAAATGTGTATTCATTACTTCAACAGTACATATTATGTGATTTTTGAGTAAGGAAAAGGCTTCCAGATTAAATACTATATTTGAAAAAATGTTGAGTACCCGAGACATTTTGCTTCATGGACAAAAATATAATGCTTCTTCTGGCAAACTTCCCTCTTGCTCAGACCTGGTTTATACTTTTACAAAGGAGCTCATAAAAGTCTCAGTGTCGCTTTGCAGATAAGTTTTTTTTAGGAATGTGTAGCTCACAGAGGCCCGACGACATGTTGGGGAGTCTTTCAAAATCCTAACAGTGTGCCGCAAAGTGTCTCCGTGCATCAAACAATCGCTGATTGGTTGAGTGTGATAGCAAGTATATTTAAATTTTAAACGTGCTACATAAATACTCTTCTTTTATAGCATTTTACAGCTTTTTCCTGTTTTTATTGTATTATTGTATTTTTACTCTTATTTCCACATGTTTGACAAAAGATGAAAACAAATATTTACATTTGTAATTTAGATTTAAATTATTAATCTTAAAACATTTAAAACAACTTTTATAATTTATATACTCACTCCAAACAAAATCATGTCTTGTTTTTTGTGGACTATCTTTAAAAGCTTTTTTTATACTTGGCGATTTGGGATTTCAATTTAACAATGTAATATTTAATTCTAGAATATAGATACAGCATTCATTCATCCATCCACATTCTGTTGCCTATGGGCCCCGGAAATGATGGAATCAGAAAATGTTGTGTTTTATAAAATTAGAAGTTTACAACCCCATGCAAAATATTGGAAGTCAAAAGCCAACGTTTTAGAAAAGTACGTTTTTTTCAGGTAAAATAACATCAGGCAGTCGAATACATTACATTAATTTAGCGGACGCTTTTATCCAAAGCGACAACAAACATTGTGCCTACAAAAAGATAATGATAAAAACTCCAAGTGAGGAAGAAAACATAAGTGCATACCTGACTTAATCATCTAAATAAGAGCCAAGGAGTGTTATATTAGACATTAGGATGATTAACAATTCCTTCACAAAGCAATACAATTTCACATTCAAGAGCCAAAGTGCAGTCGTAACAAGTGAGTCCTCAAGTTCAGCGGGAAAGTGAACAAAGATGTGTAGTCCTAATATTTGTGAGGAAGTCATTTCACAACAGAGGGACAAAGACAGAGGAAAGTTGTGAACGAGGTGCCAGTTTGTCCCTTCCACAAGGTGAGGGGGCAACAAATCCACATCCAGTGGTAGAGACGTCTTTGTTGAAAGTTAAGAAGACTTGTAGAAAAGATCTCGCAAAAACTTTTATTTTGAACCATATGACAAGTTCACATGGACGCCAACAGTGAACATTAAAAAGACATCCTTGTTGAACATTAAAACGACGTTCAGAAAAGAAACATGTTAATGCTGGCTTCTCAGTGGATATCTTTTGAACGAAAGACGAAGGCGTTCAAAAGATGTCTTCTCAACGTGTCTTTGTATGGTGGGTATATTTCGCTCATCTGCTGCAAAGTCAACCCTCATAGCACCCCGTGGAAGGAACAGTGGTTTCACTCCTCACCAGACTTGTCATGGAGTTGGCTACCAGGACCTGGAGAAATTACTAGAGAAGGCACCTGCTTTAAGGACTTGCTGACACCTCCTGCCTTGTTTAACAACACCCTCAAGGGCTAACAGGGAATATATTCCCTGTTAGATCTGTGACAGGCATCAGAATGGTACCTGACTTCACCCTTGGTTAATACCTTGCCCAAAAAACAATCTCTTTACAAAGAGAGACTACAAAATGTCATGTTCTTTGTGATTGATCATCTTATCACCATCTAATCCCCGGAAAGCCTCCAAAGGAAGGCGTCCAGGAGGCATCCTAATCAGATGGCCAAACCACCTAATTTGGCTCCTTTTAAGGCAGAGCAGCGGCTCAACTCCAAGTGGCCTCTGGATGACCGAGCTATTTACCCTGCGAAGGAAAAATATTTCGGCTGCTTATTCAGCCGTTATTATTTCAATCACTCTCCAAAGCTCATGACTGTAGGGTTACTACTTCTTGTGGGTGAATTACTCTTTATCCATGTTGTAGATTATCAATTAATTCATATATTAATTTTGTTATAGATGATTTTGATATAAATTACTAAGGGGGCACCACCCAAGATCTTAGCCTATTGCATGGCTCGATGGGAAACCAGGTCTGATTTGGAATTAATTGTATTAAGTGGCCTAGCTATTTTTGTCTCAATTGTGAAGTAGTTCCAAAGTTCTGTTACGAGAATAACTGATTGTATGAAGCGAAGTGACACAGCTGGGTTTGAATATATAACTATTATATTTATTTACTAGGCTCAAACACATGAAAATTACGGTTCAACAAAGAATGATTAAACAATGACAGAGAACTACAGTGGTTAGTATCCAAACATACACCGAATAACAGTTGACAAATTATGGAAAGCACAACACAGCAGAGATAAGAATAATAATTCAGTTTATTTATATAGCGCTTTTCTAACACCCAAAGTTGCTTCAAAATATAAACATTGGATAAAATTACAAAAAATAATAAAAATAAAGAAACAATTAGACAGAAACAGACTAACAGAGACAGTAACAACAGTTCGAACTATAAGTAAGCAAAATTAGAATATCAGTAAAAAAAAAGACTGGATTCTAAACAGAGATTTGAAAAGATAGGTTTTAGAGATTAATATTGAGCTGGAATTACGAATTAAAGGTGGGAGAGAGTTCCATAGTTTAGGTGCTGCCGAAATGCTTCTGTTTGCTTTTGGAATGACCAGTTGCCTATCTGCAGAGGAACGTAGTGTCTGGGTAGGATGGTAAGGTTGGAGCAGTTCAGTTTGGTGGGGCGGCGCCAAATTGTGCAAAGCTTTGTCGGTGAGGAGAAGGATTTTGTAGCGGATGCGCTGGATGACCGGAAGCCAGTGATGGTTAAAAAGTGCGGGGTTATGTGCTCAGAAGATTTTTTAGAGGTGAGAAGACACGCAGCAGAGTTTCGAACCAGTTGGAGTTTATGGAGGGAAGTTGCGCTAATGCCAAAAAGAAGTGAGCTGCAATAATCAAGATGGGAGAAGATGAAAGAGTGAGCGATTTGGCAGTTGCACTCTGGGAAAGGGATGGTTGGATCATAGCAATGTTTCTAAGATGGAAGAAGGATATTTTGACCATGTCAAGATGATAACTGTAGCCGGAAGAGAAGTAGTAGCGGAGGTGGAAACATCAACAGAAGAAGCATAGTGCTACCGATGAACCAACACATGACACCCAGTGACTAGCAAACACTGACACTACCCACCTGCCGTGCACCAAGCTAAAGCAGGCAAGACACCCCAATACACAGCGCTTTCCGACCAAGAAAATCAAACTCTGAGAAGTGGTTACTTAAATCACAGCGATTATGACCAGGGGCTCACAGCCTAGCAAATTAGTTGCAGCTAACTAACCAAACTGGAGCCAGGAAGAAGAGTGAACAGAGAGATACCATACACCCAGGCAGTAAACAGGGGGAGTACAGAGTTAAAAAATAAACTGCCAACAGGTCAGGGAGAAATTAGCAAACTGACAAAAAACTAAATAAAAACAAGCATGAGAACTGACAAAAACACAAGCAAACACAGGTAACGAGGGAGAAGCGGCAGTCAAGCACGACGCCAGCGTGCTCTCACCAAGCTTAGACCGAACAGGAAGGACAGATTGTGGTTTGACTCTCTGTCGAAGCTTTAGCATCAACATGCTCAATGTTGCAAAAATTCTGAGTTTAGGTTACTTTAAGATGCTAGGTGGCGTTGCGCAGCAAAGCAGTGAATTTTGATTATCGGTCTGCCGGTTGTGGCTGGTTTGAAAAGCGATCTGTTGTTAATTGGTAAAGACCTGAAACGGAGTCCGTTGTGTGAAGTTGGAAAATTCTGTAACCTAAGTTTGTTTGAAAAAAAAGGGAAGTCAGTTGAGTTAGATGTGCGGTTTGAAACCTTGGATTTCCTTTGCTATCGTCGATGACCTTGCGGAAGGAGAACAAACTTCTCTCGAGATCTGGTTAAAACTATGAATCGTTTGAATGACGTGGCAAGTTGTGCGGTGGCTCAATAGAGGTTTCTTTACTCTGAAATGGTAAAGTTGAGTTCAAAGGGTTGCAAGGGTTTGCAGGCCTGTATTGCAGTCTCAAGGCCTCAAATTCTTTGTGTGAAGAGTTGTTCGTGGAGCGTGGTTTGATAGAGTGGGGGTGCCAATCTTATACTGTTAGAACAGGTCGGCCAACCACGTTCCTACAGAGTTGAAAAGCCAAGCTACCTGGTTGTGACCATATGTATTGGAAGTATCCAAAGGCGGTTCCCAAAGGTGGCTGGGGTTGCCTGATTGGCCGTGGCCCTTCAATAAAAGTGTAAGTTATCTCACTGTCTGAGATATGGATGGTCAGGTTGTTTAGCTGAAATCATTTTCTTTTTATTTATACCTGTGTGCTTGGAATATGTTCAATATAACGTCTGCAAAGCTTACACAATGTCGATCTGAACACTTTGACACCAAACTGTTCCAGCCTGATTAGGTTTGCTAGCTTGGAAAAACAAATACAAAATATATAATTATAACAAAATAGACACAACTAAAATACAATCTCTTCTGATGTTCAATATCCAATAATTTCATTGAATGTTAATTAGGCGACAGTTTCTAACTCCCGTTTTTTCTAGTCCTTAGAGTGGAAATAGTGTGCTGGTTTGTGTGAGGGGAGCAATGGTCTGGTAAAATGCCAACATTCCTCGCTTGGGGCTGCATCTAACTCCCAACCTGGAGATCCAGCAGAGAACCATGGGCCTCAGACTTGGAGGTGCTGACTCTGATTCCGACGGCATCACATTTGATTGATGGCATCGCATTTCTATAACAGTTTATTTCTTAGGTAAAGGCGCAGACCTGGAGGGTTCATGGGCACAGAGTGTTTGGTAAACTGGTATGTCTGGATGCTGTCGCCCCCCCACCCTCACTCGTTTGCTCAGGTT
>JAVQJS010010610.1:0-13054 GCA_036024795.1 Galaxias rostratus | reverse complement strand
ATTTAAATAAATAAAAATAAAATAAAAAATCGAACATGGCAAGCAATCACAAATTGTCCAGGAAAGCTATGTCCCTCTTTCTTTATACTTTGATTAAATATATAGTTGGACAGATAATTCCTATCAACCATGAAACATTCTGAAGTATTCTTTCATTAATTAGTGGAAGCCATTTGAACTACACCATGCATGGCTATGGTTAGAGTAGTAGCTATGTAGCTATGAGTAGTATATTGTAAACATTTCAACAGTCCCTTGCTTGGCACCACTATCCTTTTTTATGGTGTACAGTGTACTGTGCACAGTTGTAGACAAACTTATTGCCTGCCAAATGTAGGCTACAACTAGTTATGCATGTAATCATTGCAAAAGAAACTGAGGTTAAATTGTCTTCCAGTGAGAATAACTGTGCGTGAAGGTTTGTATTTGAATGACATCACTGCTATCTGACCTCGGAAGGCTATGCATGTGTTTCTGCTCTAATTAAATATGCAGGCCTAGTTAATTTGTGGGTTAGCGAGAGTTAGCAAATCAGACGGCTAGCAGGTCAACTAGCTCAACTATTCAGTTTCAGAGAAAAAAAAGACAGCCAGGTAAATCGTTGCCAAATAGTCGGCCTTGTCGTCTGAGGAACATGTTCATGAATACATTTTAGCCAAAGGAGGCAGTCAGCTAGCCACTCAACTAATCAGGTAACAGTTTTAATAAGCCAATCAGACTGAGACAGGACAGGAAGACGACTCTGAAATGGTGAAAGGCTATAGAGGTGGATGAGGACCAGGAGGCCGCTGTAGATGAGGACCAGAGACAGTATTTGCAAAAGGGTGGGCAGCATACATAGACGGATAAATACCAGAAGGGACAGGCTTAACAGATAGATGGAGAATAGGTAACAAACCAGTTTTCGGAGGGCACTGCAAAATAATTTGCACCACACCAATAGACTTTTTTTCTGGAATAAATATGAATACAAATGCAATGTAACATTTTAATAAGTTCCCATAACTTAGGAAGCATGAAAGATATTGGCTTTATTCTTTGATCCAGGTAACAACTGGTGGACACTATTTTAATTCTATTTAGAAGAGTAATTATTGTATGTGACGCTCCAGAAATACAGTATCCTCAAAGCCTCAACCCTTGCCAGGCCCTCAGACCCAACACCGCCACACCAACTTCTGCAGGACTTATTGGACAAACTGTGGATAAGGACCAGGGGATAGACTCTGGCTTAGGACGAGGACAAGCGGACCGACCGCGGGGGGGCATCGAGAGGTCTCTCATGGTCTATCTCCTTCCTTAATCTTCTTCTCTCCCAGTAAGGATCTTGACCAAGCTGCTGTTTACACTGCAGTGTCACACTATTAACCAGTCCAACCTCTTTCACGGACAAAAGCAAATAAACAGGCCTAGATCCCCTTATAAGTGAACAAACAGATTTAGTTTGTATTGGGCTTTCAAAAGGGATATGTGCATGACAACACTTATGCCATACTTAGCTCTAACCGTAGCAATGTAATTTCAATTGGATCACCTACTAATTATGTATTCTGTTAACAAGGCTCCAGACAAACATTTTACACTGGAGCCAGTGCTGCCACTAAGTTTTTAATTTAGTGGCAGTTTCACAAAAACATGGTGGCAGCTCTTCTTTTAATATTTTACATGACATTAACACACAATTTAGAATGAATCATTTAAAATAAATAATTTATTTAAACAGAGAAAGAAATACTGCCAGCGGGTCAAGGGAGGATAAATAAAAAATCTGCTATTTGTCCTAAAATATGATTCTAGAAAACCCAATGAAAATCAAGTGGCAGCACTGCCAGTGCCCCAATATTCTTTTAGGGGCAGTTGACAGGTGTTTTGTGCCATTTGCTACTAAATTGGAGGCAGTCTGGAGTCCTGTGTTAAGGCTAAATCAAATATCCATCAAGGGCACACATTACACATAACATATTTTGAAATCACATAGCAATGGGAACACACATAGAAACACCCATCCACACAGAAAATCGATCAGCACACACCTGTGGCAACATCCCACCCATTTCAACCAAACCATTAGATCTTCAGCAGCATAATGGCCAACCTCTACCCTAGCAGAAACCAACAGAAAAACACACTCAAGGCTGGGTTTCCCATCAATTGCTAGCAGCAATAGACCAAACCTGAGCTGAAAACTGGACGTGTTTTTTAACAGAATAATTCGGATGAAACACGAATAAGCCACACTGACTCTGATAACTGAGCAGCTGTACTGAGTGTTGGCCTGGCTCGTTTGTTTCAGTGGTGCAGTGTTAACACAGCCCCATGGTTGGGAGAAGAATGAAAAGGAGAGGGCTGGGAAAGGAGTGGGTCCATTTTGAACCTGTGAGTCTCCACCATCAGCACAAGAGACGCAGCCATACATCGTGCTGCAGGCAAACACCTAAATAGAACGCTTAGAAATGACTTTGTCACAAAGGTTAATGAAGATGGGCAAATACACCATATAATTTTGTGTCACATTTGTCGCCATTCCCACCGAGCATTTTGCATCGCTGCGTGTCTTTGTCGCTGCTCACAGTCTTGTGATAAAGGGAGGTAAGGGGATAAGGGAGGTTGAGCAGTAAATGTCAACCCGGCCTAACTGCATCGTGCTGAAGAGACTGATGTCTGTCACAGATGCTTCAGCCAACCTAGGACCTAACTAACTCTGGCCCGGTCGGCCGATGTACCATTCCAGCTGCTGTGCTTCTAGCATGCAGCACATGATCAAGGCAGATGAAGCTTTGCGGATAGAGTCATGGCAGGGGTGGGGAGAAGAAATGGCTGCTCTCACACACACCACTTAAATTTGTATAGAAACCTCACAGATGTTTTTTTTTTTTTTTGAAAAAAGGGTACGCCAACCATCCATCCAGCCAAGACCAATCGATTTAATTTAAACATTTATGAATCTCTCAATTCGGGTTTCTCATATCATTACTCTTGCATAGTGATGATGGTGGTGCTGATGATGGTCTAACTTGCCTGGATACTAGAGCTAGAATGATGACTGATCATAATCCGACCTGCCTCGTTAAAGAGCTGTTACACTGCAGCTGGATGTAGATTAATATATTGTCCTGCCAATAAGAATAGTTTGTTGCAAAAAAGTGCACGGAGCACACACGGGATTTTGAAATAATTCGGTTAAATAGGTAAAATGGGACAACCGCCCTAAAAGCGCAGTCCTCCATCAATCCCTTGCGCTGCCCTAATGTTGCAGCTGGGTAGAACCATAGGACAGCAGTTACTGACGGAAAAAAGGACAATTTATTTCAAGCAAATCATGTAATATGTAAATTATATCAAAATATACAATACTAATAAGTGTATTTTTTCATTAATTGCCCTGTTGCATGACATGCCTGTCAGCAATAATGCTCTATGGAGCGCAAGGGCCGGATGCTGAACTGAGGGGCCGGGATCGGAGAAAAGGTGCCGCTTGTTAACATCTCGATTCATCCAATCATACAAATAGCATTAGATGACAGTGGCAGTAGACACATATAAAACACACAATAATATTACCAATCTCATATCCACCTTACCTCAGGCGGCGGTTCGATTCCAACTCCGCGAAGCAGCCATGATCAGAAATCCCACTCTCTCCCTCCGTCCTATCCTCCGCACGGCTAATGTTACCGCTGTGATCCTTGCCCCCCTCCCCCCAAAAGACCACCCCTCTTCAGGTGGTGATATCCGATCAATAGCTAATGGTGTTAATTAGAAAATCCCGTTAAGTCAAAAATCTTCAGTGTCTCCAAAAAAAGAAGTCCAGTCGCGGGTTTATTCCCGGAGTCTCGGCGGTCCAAGCGCAACCTTAGGCTAGCCGCTCAGACAAGTTGAGATCCCGCGCTGGAAACCATGGAGACGGGCGCGCTGTCACAGAAATATAGATCCTCCTAATGCTCCTTTCCCGGTTGATTCTCGATTTGCGATCAATACTAAAGCGTTTTTAATAGGCCGTGGACTAATGGTTAAAGCTAGTTAGCAAACTAGCATATTAGATTTTCTTACAAATCTCGAAGGCAAGCTAGCTTTTAGCTAGCAAGCTAGCTAGCTGACTGTGAGAGGCATTCACATTTGCGGGGTAGCTAGGTAGCTGACGCGTCAATCGGCTCAATGTTGTTTGGTGTATTGCCGGCCAACGAGTGGCAGAGGGGGTGTTAAAAAAAAAAAAGAAACAATCAAAACTAAATTGATTTTCTCCGTCGCACCGCTAAAGCCAGCGATGTGCATTGGCCAGGGACCCCCCTCTCTGCCCGTTAATCTCGGTCACACCACTAGCCAGCCAGCCCTGAGAGGGGTCTGCACGAAATGCGCGTGCTAGACATCCACGGTGTCGCGCGTTTGACAGAAATTTCCCCCACAAAATGGCGGCCAAAACAAACCCAGAAACTGTCTTAAGATTTGTTAAATGACAGAGCCATGAAATAAACTAAACTCGGGCTTGCGAACTAAATGCAAGTGTTGCTAAGAGTTTAAGTGCACATTGTGACAAGCGATTAAACGTGTGTGCTGTTCTAATCCATTAACTCTGGACATGCTTCAAACTGTTTTATTAAAAAACAAGATTCAGTCAGTCATACATACTCTTCTGTTTTCACATTCACTACAAAGAACAAAAACATTGTATTAACTTGACTGATTAAAGCAAAATATGCTCTATATAAAAGCAGGTCAACAAGAAAACAAATTGTCAAACAAAAATAATTCCGTTAAAACTATATCACACTGTACAGGACTTATAGGCAATTCTGAATAGATTAAGTCATGACATTGGCTGTGAAGATTCACCCAGAAAAGGGGAAAAAATTCTTAATCCTTTGCATCAATATTCTTGTCAACATCAAGCACATACTAAATTCTAACATTTCACTTGATAATACAAATGCAGTGTGTAGATTTGAGTGTAAATTGGCCATGAAATCTGTTAAACATAAAAGGGATTCATACACACTGTGCCAGAGTTAATAAAAATGACATTCTTCACCGTACCTAACCAAGCTCATTATGACAATGGGCAATATCATATCAATGGACAACATGGTGTTTTGGTCTGGAGCGGTCAAGAATGATTCTGGGTCAGAACTCTCTGATGGTTCTTGAAATCAACCGGTGTTGTAACATTTGTGGCCCAAGCTCCTGGTAATGGATTGGGATCCAGAGACAAACCATGGCTTGCCATAAACCAGTGGGTGGAAGCCAAGGGAACCAGATTCAAGCCTCTATGTGCTACTGCACTCTATTGGCAGCAGCTGGGACAACAGCATAAGAGAAGGGGACAAGTCACTGACAGAAAAGGAGACTTAACAGAGAATGTTGATGGTCAACCCAGTTACTATGCCAGGGAGGTCGTGGACAGCTCACTTCTTTTTGGGGGTTGGTCTGTGGGGAAAAAGCACAGTAAGAACACACATCTATACATTTACAACTACAATTTAACAAAAGTGACCGCTTGATTTCTGGTGTGCTTCTGGTATGAGTTGTACCTGTATATCCCAACCACTACAGCATGGTCTCTTTCATATGGCTCAAGGGTCAGCTGTTCCTGAGGCTTCATGTTCTCTCCACCCATCTTCTTCACCTCGGCTGCAAAAACCGCCTCGGGGGCAGCCGTGGAGTCTATACAGTTGGCCTAAAGGTGGCAAGAGAAAGTTCAGTCAGTCACACCTAACTCAGCAAACATTTCACCACAATGTTCAAGCACACAAAACTTTCTGATACAAGCAGAATGAGGCTAGTACCTTAATGGATATGACAAAATGCCCCCCATTCTTCAAGAAGTTGTGGGCATTTAGAGCAACAATTCTAGTCTGGTCCGGCTGTGCCACATCAGCGAAGATAACATCTACCATGCCTGTAATATTAACAGCACATAAATTAATCAGTTGCGGAGACAGTCAAGTCAGTGTGAGGCGTGTCAGATGTAGGCCTAAGTTGTGTAGCGTACCAACAAGCATCCGGTATTTGTGTGGATGGCGGGCGTCTTCAATGATGGGGATGATATTGGTCCTTTTCTTGGCTACATTAAGGAGGTCACGACCAGAGCGATGGGAAAACTCCACTGCATAAACAAGCCCTTCCTATAGGACAAGTTAAGAATAACAATTAATTTACTTATTTGCACATGTCAAGACTTTAAACTATAAGCAAGAGGAACACCTGGCATGTGTTGAGTGAAAAAAATCTACACTGGGTCATTTAAAAAGCAACAGGTGGCATACAAAACAAGGTAACGCTCACCGGTCCTACTATGTCCGAAACGTGGGACACTGTGGTACCTGAGGCAGCGCCTAGGTACATGACTTTAGCACCAGGTTTTATGTGGATTTGGTCCACACCACCCAAAATGGCAGCTGCCAATTTGGAGCGGAAAGGGTTCCACGCCCGATACTCAATCTTAGTTTCTCCTTCCTGGTAGGGACAATAAAGGCAGGGTTGGAAACATGGTAATGTGGCAATCTATAAAGCAAGGTTGTTCAACTTATTGCAGGTGGGCAGTATATAGTAACAGTTCAAGCACTGATCAAAATTGGGTGTACGTAGGTACACAAACAGTATTCCTATTACCTCCACACTAATCCTCTTCTCTCCATAGACACTCTCGCCAACCACCATGTTCCTGGTGACCAGGGCATCCTCTTTCCCTCTGCAGATAAACACCCCTAAAGGATATGAATGATACGGATACAATTTAACATCACATAACAGCGTGACAATTTTCTGTTAGTCCAAAACTTACCTTCATGTCTGTGGGGCTCCACTGCTACCTTTCTTCCAGCTCCAAAGCCACCTCGACCCCCTCTTCCACCACGCCCCCTTGGAGTCCCCCTACCACCTCCACGCCCACGAAAACCTCCCTCTGGAGATCTGAAACCACCGCCACCTAAGACAGAGATATATCACACACTGACAGTTAATGCAATATATTGTAAACGTGGAGGACATATACAAAAGGTGAATAAGTGTTAATTGCAAAACAATAATGTTCACTGTGCTGGTGGTGTAAAGTTCTAGGCTAGTACAAAACATTGTTCGGTCCTCACCTCCTCTGCCTCGAAATCCTCCTCTTCCTCCACGATCACCAAATCCCCCTCCTCCACCACCTCTATCTCCAAACCCTCCTCTACCCCTAAAGCCTCCACGGCCTCCTCGATCTCCACGAGGAGTGAAACCTGTTAAAGAGGGAAGATTAATAGATAAGGAGATGTCTTAGGAGAAACAATAATACATATGCTATATCAATAGAAACCACTACTGTCTGCTAATGTGACACTATGAATGTAAAACCGTAGAAGTGACAAACGCTCACCATAACTAAAATGGTTTAACAACCGAGTGAATAGTTCGCAATGGAACCATAGTAATGCTGATTGGGTAAATCTGCACGAAACCGTAATTGCGGGGCACACAACACTTGTTGAAATTTAACCTTAAGTAACGTCAATCTTAGTGATGTTTCAATGGCGACTCATTTTATCCCACGGAAAAGGCCCTCACAATCAGTAAACAACATTGTTACATTGTCTGCCGTATGTTGCTGCGTACCCTGTATTGTTAGACTAAATAAAACCATCAACCAATTGTCAAAACCTACATTGATAGTTACTTATACTTCATGTTTTCGTAATTTTAACTCCAGAAACATTTAACCTCATTATTCTTAACAACACGTGTGCACTAAGACTCCGTTACGACCATGTGGGTGCATGCATAATTAGCTGCGCAACATAGCTAAGCAGCTAAAGTTGACTACAAAGTAATTATTTATATTATTACAACACATTTCGTAACTTGACAAACTTCTCACAAACCGACATTATAATACATTGGGATCAGATAGGGAAACGTACAAAACTAGCTAGTACAGCGCTAGCTGTACAGCGCAAAGGCCGAAGCAACGTGGACTAGGGCCGAAGTTGCTCAGGGTGGGTTGGCAAAAATAAATGTTTTGCAGGAAAAATCAGATCAAATACAAAGTTCAAATATTTCGAATTAAATGCTGCTGTACAAAGGCAATATTTGCCCCGAGAACTCACCTGGTCTCATATTAACAAATAGTTTATCTTTCGCCTGAATTAAACTTCGCGTCGTGTCTACTCCTCTCCGTTTACTTTAGCAATGCCCGTACTTCCTCAGTTCGCTCAAACACCGTACACTCTAGTGCCGGCCCACGTGCCTTGTGAAAAATCCCAGCATACCCTGCGGGTGGAACTCAGTTGTATAGTTTATTTTCGAGTCTTTAAGTCTGTACCGTGCGAAGGACTAGTTGAATGCGTGTATGAATATTGCGGGGCTCAGTACTCCCTACAAGGTTAAGAACCACTCTTTAAATTTATTGAGTCTTTATATTGTATTTTGGACATTTTGCCCGCCTTTCGTCTCGAAATTTTTACGAGAAGTAATTACTCGACTGCCCACTATCTGAACTCGATTACATCTTTTATAAACGAATGCAGTTGGACTATTATGCGTTTTTGTTATTACCTTAAAGATAAAGCAGATTGTTTTCAGAAATATTATACATGATTTTCCGATTAGGTGTAGAGCAATTATGTGTACCAAAAAGTGTTCAATAAATGCAAAGAAATCTGAAACGAATAATTTGGAACTGAGTTATAGCATACCACAAACTGTTCATGCTACATATTCTGTGATTGAATCATACTACATATGATGATTTCACTTCCGGCTGAAATGTTATATCCCAGCATTGTTATAGATATAACACAATTTGATAATATAATCTCATATTCAAAGACAAAACAGTCAGATTTAGAGGTCTTAAAGCATGAGTAGCATGGCTCAACAGCAAAGAGTTTATGTAATAGAAACAAATACCTTTCAAAATGTCAATCAATAATTTATATACATCTATATAAAAACTCAAAGATTTCAGTTGAATTTGTATGTACAATCATTATGAATACATACAGGCATCATGTTGAAATCACACCATACAATCACACCACCAAAATTGTTAGTAGTCTTCTAAAACAAATGCTCTTTTGAAATACTTTCAGTAATTATCAATGAAACATAGATCTATCACGTAGGGCTTTCAAGTTGTATACTTGTGTGTAGAAAATATACATTATTTTCCCAACCAATAAAAACGAATTAAGACTGACTGAATCATATGTGTCATGAAAAAAATCTTAAGAGACATTTAAAAGAATGTAAAGCTCTTTAATCTAAGATTATGAAGCAGTTCCTAAATCATGTTTGAAGTTAAAGTAAACCCTAAACACCTGCCACATGGCAGTCTTCGTCAGTTTTCACACATCTCAAAGGGACAAAGCAGTGCTTTTGTAGATTAGACGGAGTTGAGTTAGTGGAGTTCTAGCTAAGATTAACTTCCATGACAGACAGGACTAATCCAGTCTATAAGAATTGTGAATCGGAGACAATGAATGGGTGAAATGGCTAAAATGTGCATTGCAGGACAGAGCGGTAGGGGCCCAGCAGGTGGAGGAATCACAAAGGTTCTACTGATACCGAAAGGTTCTACTGACCAAGATATTCTCTCTGTTTGTAGACTAGCTCTCTTACTTCCAAATACATTCTTTTCGTATCTCAAGGTGCTCTCGGAGTTTCCTAGACATCATGTTGATCCGCTTTCTGGCTGGCTCAGACATCCTGTCAGTCGAAAAATCTTCTCAGTCCGTCCCGTTAAAGTTGACCACCTACAAGTCTTTCGGCAGCAGTGCGTCCACTAAAGATGACATCATTAACAGATACGCCATCGTAGGAGGAACCAGCAAGCGTCAAGGGAAGGGTCTTTTCTTGGAGGAACTGTCGCATTTTCTCTACACACAAAAAAAAATGTCAACCTAAATTAGGATCTAATCATAAATTTATTTTATCAAGAGCAAATATACAGTGATATAGTGACTAACTAAAATTGAGGAACAAGGCAATCAATCTTTCATACAATTGAAGAGACAAATTCTGTCCCATCTAAAAGCCTCTTACCTACACGGCTCCTGTGCCCCAGGTGGTACTGGGGGATGCAGTCCTAGAGAACAGAAGCAGAAGACAAGTCAATTGTGTCCAGGAACGCGAGACCAGAGACCAAATGCAGGGCAGCACACTGGTTACTTCATTTAGTCAGCCTTGTCCAGTGTGAGTGAAGCCTTCTCAAGCATTTACCATCAGCCACCCCAAGGACATGACGAACATCATCCACCTGTAACTAGTTCGTGTGGAGGTCCGTCATTTGATCTCCCAAGTGCGAACATACATAAACCCCTACTCCCCTCTATTTGACTAGATTTAGTCGGGTCACTTAAATATCCCGTACCTACACGGGCTTAAGTATTAGTCATTTTAGAGGTACAGAGAGACGTGTAATACATGGGTGAGATATGCGTACGGTAATGCTAATGTATGAGGCCATATGAATCAGAACTTGCACATATGCCCACAAGAAACTTGCACGTAAGTATATGCTTAACTCGAATGTATAAGCGTATATGCATTTGCGTATGTTCACTAGTAAGCATTTATGTATGTAAACGCTTATGCATATGATTAAAATGCAATGGGTTTGTTCTTGTATATTAGCCTTATAGAAGATTGCACTTGCATGTCGCAATGCTCTGTTGGGGTCAACATGAACGTTCAAATAAAATCTTTCAGTCCTCTCATCAAGGCAGTCTTTAGTTAGGACATCACTGCATATACACAAATCCTCGATATCTATTTCTCTCAGCACCACATAATTTTTAGAAGCAAACGCCATCAGAACTGCCATACTGCACAGTTCTGTTCTGATTTTTCAAACAAAAATAATCGGAGGGGATCCATTTCGGACATCACCACCGTAAGAATTACCAGAGTGCAACACAATGTCAACCAACCTAGGTTCATATGTGCAAATTTCTTTGACCTCCATACAATGACATATAAACAAACTTTGACTACAGCGTATGTTGGCACGTAATTAGTTATGAACATTAGAGCATGATCAGGAGATCAAATTATACAAACAGACCTCTTCAGATAATGTGCTATCGACACACGCACACGCACAAGTACGTTTGTACTTCCACACACACACTACCTTCTGCAGAGCCACACAGGTCCAAATGGGGGCGGTAGTAACTCCAAGGTGTGAATGGACCGCCTGAGTAGCAGTCGCTAAGAGACACTCCTCTGTGACTTCCTCTGGGCTGCCAAACACTTCCTGAAACCAGGCTCCACCCATCATCACCTAGAAGAAAACACATTGCTGACAGTTACAGCCAACCACGTAAATTCTTAGAAGACATCTTATTGTTGTACTCTGATTAATTAAAAATATCTATTCTAGTATCTTTCCTAGCTGGTGTATTAGTTGCAATTAATACGTTCTATTGTGTTTTTAAATTTTCAACTCCAATTTTAATACTGTACAACTCCCACTTAAGCAATTTTGTAGGACTTTGTGTTGCCCGTCTCTTAATAACTTTATAAGCATACCGTTAACCTGGTGGTGGTTCCAGTCGGTCTGTTGTGTTGAGGAAAGGGGACAGAGTCATACACCACCCCTAACACCCCTCTGTCCTCTGAAGAGGGCACCAGATGGCCAAAACCCTGAAACACAATCATACACCATCAACAGGCTACATCCACATTGTATGTGCACACGCACGCAAACGCAGAAACACACACACACACTGACCGTGACAGGCAGGATGCAACCCTCATACTCCAGGTTGACCACAGCCACTGTTACTGATGCACCATGCTGGAGCATCTCTGCCAGCGGCTGTAGGGCGAGGGGCAGCGCTGAGGCCAGGGCTACCAATCATCACAAACAAAAGTCAGTTTAAAGAAGGGGGGAATAGACTAGTGATGCATTAGAAATGTTACTGTTGGAGTTAATTGTGACTCTGTCTATGCTTACTAATGATGCATTCACAATCAATGTTCATACGGGGGTGATCTTAAGTAATCACAATAGCTTTTACTTTTAACAGTTACCACATATTCCAGACTTCAATAAGGCGATTCTCTGCTGCGAGAGCTGTCCGAGTCACACATGCGGCCCACCCTCCCTCTTTGAAAAGCCGCCCCTACACAGCACAGGTAGGGGGCCTACCTGAAGCGGGGACAGCAGCTATGACGTGGTCAGCCAAGATGGTTCCCTCTCCCAGCTGGATCTATAGATTATAAGTCATTACAAAGTCAGTGATATAACCATTTAGACAGAAACAGTCAATCAGGGACAGGGATCACAAGCAAATGGCCAGTCAGTTTATACGTCTGTGCATGGAAATGGTTTGCTACTTTTTTTTTTTTTTTGCTTCGTCAGACTCAAATGTTCCTCACCTCCCATCCTGTCGCAGATGGACGGAGCTGCTTGAGAGGGGCGTTCCTGTGTACGTGGACCTGGCCATTCTGTGTCAGCCGATCCTGGAGGGCCTCGGGGAGGGACCCCATTCCCTTCTTGAGAGACCACTGTGCCCAGGACTCACTGGATGCTCGCTGGGCTAGTGAGCCGCCTGGCACCACTGGACCTGGCCCTGCACAACACATACACCCAATGTAGAGAGAATTCACAACCAAAACGTATATTTAAAACACATTCATTCAGTTGGATATCCGGGAGCCTCAACATACATTGTAAATAGAATGATGTCTGACCTGAACCCAGCAGCATCCCCAGCACGATGGAACCTCTGTGTTGTTCGGCGTTGTAGAGGGGCGGGAAACAAGAGCGCACGCTAAGCTTTCTGCAGTCCCCAGCAAACACCCCACGACACAGGCTGTCTATGGCAATGTCCGCTAGCTACATCCACACACACACACACACACACACACACACACACCGTTTAACCGTTGACAGCAACTCTCACAGAGACACACGCTCCTTAACCGGCACCCTTCTCTCTCCTGTCTGCTTACAGACTCGCACAGGTAACCAAAACCAGCATACGTCGGTGACAGTACACACACGCACACACACACAAAACTCTTCATAAAGTCGAGTTCCCCAAGACGAGCGGGGGGAGGAGAATGGTGCTCACTCTAA
>JAVQJS010010593.1:0-29098 GCA_036024795.1 Galaxias rostratus | reverse complement strand
GTTTAAGAAACCCATCTCAGTAGTCATTTAAGTATAACATAACAGTAATTTTTACTTAGACATGGACATGGACAGAGACAGACAGACAGACACAACCGCCAACATGCAAAAAATGTGTATGAACTGTTATATCTGTTCGATATGCAAACTTTCCTTTTTATAACTTTCCACCCCTGAATGATTTGAACTAGGCCTAACAATATTTTAAGGTCTGATAATTACTTTTTAGACGAGGTATTTGTTATAAGCCCACTTGGGTTTCATACCACACCTCCACATGTTTATTACATACATATAATATGTGTCTATATATATGTAAATAATTTTTTATGGACTTCTGTTTGATCTTTACTGCACAAATAAATGAATCAAATATATACATGTAAATGTGCTGTAAAACTGTTTAAATAGAAGCAATGAATCTGATCAGTCTCAGTGAACACTGAATGAACACGTGTTAACTAGGATGATAATGGTGATATCTTACATTAACAGTAATAATGCAAGTGTTAGCTCTGACCTGTGTAGCCTTGTCCAGGTCCACCCTGGCCTGAGTCACTGTTCTCTGGGTGTCCTGAAGCTGGGAGTGGAGCTGGCTGTTCTCCCTGGACACGTCATCAAACAGCTGGAAGACACGCACCGCACACACATATCCTCACATTAAAACAGTGAGATACAAAAACAAAAATAAATTGCCAAATCCACACAAGGAGACTGCATTGTATTAAACAGTCTATTACACTTGTTTTAAATCCCCATACTTTCTTATAATCCTTGGTCTCGGAGCACCCATCCAGGTCGTTGCATGACAGGTCAGACCTGGGAGGAGCAGATGGGTCAAAGGTTAAAGCTCACAGTTACTTTTAGTGATGCTGCCGCTGACTAATCGTACTGATAGGTAGTATGCTGTCACAATAAGATAGGAGATATGACAAGGCCGAAGGGCATGTCCATACCTGGAGCCTGAGCACGGCTGAAGGGAAAGAGAAAACAAGAAGGAGATAAAGAGCAATGGTCAGTAATATGAGGAACTGCTTATTGGGAGAAAGACACAAAAACCAAAAACACACATGATAATTTTGCGTACCTGTGGATTTAGACCACTGCCTCCAAATTCCTCCTCTCCACTGGGCTCATGGTCATCACTCTGCATGAGCACAAATAGAACAGGGGGTTATTATAATGTGAACATCAATGCCATCTTATTGAAGAGTAAGATCCAGTCAGGACCATTCCATGCTACTAGCCTCCCCAGTCCTCTGGGCTCTCCTGCGGGCGCGAGCCCTCCTCCTCTCCCGGCTCTCCCTGGCCCAGCGGTCCGCCTCGCTCTCTTCTGTGCTGCCCTCAGCATCTGACACCAAACCAGAAAAGTCAGTGTCAATGACTGGTGAACGGGGTTCTAAAAGAGTTACTTAAAAAAGTTGAGAGGAAGAGCAAGAGAGAGAGAGAGAGAGAGAGAGAGGTTAAAAAGAGCCCACCTTTCCTGTCTGCACTCTGAGGTTTTAAGCTGCCTGCAGGCTGGGTAAGTCCTAGCAGGTCTGACTTCTGCAGACTGGCGATACGAGACCTCCAACTCACCTCCTGTCAATCCGGGAGGCGTTTATCATGTTTCAATAAAGCCATTTATTGATATTAATAATCAGCCTCTATGGTATTGTTAGGACACAGATAAAGATAGATAAATGAGCTCACCCCTTCATCTGCTTTTTTCGGTTTGGCTTTCTCTTCTTCCTCTTTCTTTTCACTCCCTTTGTTGTCCGTCTTTATGGTCTTCTCGGCTTCCTGCAGGTCTGTCAGTGTGACCCCCTAGTTATGAAGACAGAAAAGACATGATTGAGCATGGATCTCTAATGTAAAAATACTACTTAAAAGGTAACATTGGGGTCTATGAACCTATAATAAATAACTATCTTTCTCTCTCAAATTTGAAACAGCAAGCAAAGTGCATTCACTGTTTTATTGCAAGATAAATGCTACCTTAAATTCAATTGTGTATTAATACTTAGTTAATTAAACACAAAACCATGGCAATATAATCAATACCGTGAACTGTTCTTCAAAAACATTCTCTTCTTGTCTTTAGAGCGGTTAACGGAAATTAAATATGCTTTACTATCTTTTACAGATGTATATCTTAGTTAATTTGATATTATTTATGTTTCTGGTGTAGATATTTTTGGCTCTGTTCTTCGTAGTTGCTGCCTGCTATGTCATAAGAATTTATTTGCTCAGAATGATCCTGTACTGTGCATTTGACAAATAAAACACTTCGAACTTTGAACAAATACAATGTATAGTTATGACGATCTAATGCACAACAGAGGCAATGGGTGGAAGCTGTGCAACAATGACCAATGTAAAACCGACCAATGACCTAAAATTACACAGAGGAGCTAAGATCCCTTTTGGAGATACGCAGTGGTTTCTGATAGTCTTGCTGTAAAATCATAGCTAACGTTTGGACTATATCATCATATAAGCATTAAGGCCTGCCCTTTGGTTTACCTATTTCACACTTGGTCTGCTTGACTGTGCACAGTTTTTGTTAATACATAAATAGATAGATAGGTTTCTGTAAGTGTAGCGTATGTATTACCGCACACCCAGCCTATTGAATAGAAAGCCGATATGTGATCTTATTCTTTTTGAAAAGTTATTTATTATTCATTTTGTGCACTTTTTTTGTATTGAGCAGTACCTAAAATAAGAAAACAAAAACCACAAAAAACCAACAAAACAACAATTATAATATAGGAAGACAGCATTTGAAGGCAAGCTCATAAAACAAGATTTGCCAGCCGGTCAGTCAGTCAACCAACCATCCTGCAAAGCACAGACCTGAGTGGAGCGTCGGGACTGCCGAGCGTGTCTGGAACGGGCCTTTCTCTGCGCCTCGGCCTCCTCATCCCTCACTGGTGTCAGATAGGACCTGCCCGAAGCACGCACACATACCCACACAAAAAAGAATGCACACGCACACACATGGACATACAATTGACACTTGGCTACTGCCATCCAACCCAGCCATTGTTTAAAGGTCAACTTGTAAACAGATATAAAACAGACAGCGGCTGTAAACTCCGGAGGAACAGTTCGGCTCCACCTCCAGACTCACTTTCTCCTCTGCTTGGTCTCCGGGTCGGCAGTTGTTATAGTGTTGGTGGTGTTTTCAGAGTTGGTTGTGGTGGAAACCTGGTCCCTGATCTCAGCCTGTTCCTGAGCTAGTCTGTAGGGAAGGGAAGGTGGGTGGTGGGACAAGGGGTGATCCCATCTGGCTGTAATCCTTTCATACACATTCTGAACGGTCATAAATTAATACCGTTTCTCTCACTGCATTGATCGAGGTCAGGTCAGTTTTGCTTGGTACCATAAAGAGACATTTGCCAAGGGAGGCTTTTCTCATTGCATTACATTCAGACGGACTGACAATCATATTTTGAGGTAGCATACCTTTGGGCCACCAAGCTGTTGAGCCGACTGAGTCCAGAAGCGGTTCCCAGGGTCGCTGAGGTCATTGTGGGGTCATCCAGTCTCCTTCCGTAAGACGAGCTGGAAATAGGCACCCACAAACCCACTGAAAATAGCCCGTAGCGCCGACAAGAACAATTCAGCTTCCATTATAGCCACATGCAAAGTAGGAGTCATTGTAGAGGCAGAGTTTTGAGCAGCCCCACCGCAAACTCTGCACACACGCACACAGTGGGGCCAGACAATGCACGACTGACCTTCGAGGCAAAGAGGGGTTGGAGCTACAGAGATCGCCCCCTGACTGGCTAGTGTGGCGCCGGGTGTAAGAAGAGCTACGACTCAGCCAGCTAAGAGAGACACAGAGACACAGGGGTGACCGGGGGAGATGCAGTGGCTCGGAAAACAGCCTTGCCTTTCACTAGCGTGTCAACACACAAGGTCGGGAATTGCAGAGAGGGAGAGGAGAAAGTGAGGATAAGAAAGTGGGCTTCACCTGCTAGAGCTGTCTGAAATGCTGTCAGGGATGCTGAAAAGCCTGGGTTTCTGAGTGGGGGGGACTCGAGCAAGCCGTGGTTCCTAAATGTGAATATCGGGAGAGAACGGTTCAAAGTAAAAGCAAGTTGACACATTCTGATAGCTATACTGTGTACACGTATTTCAAAAAAGTTTTTCTCTGTGAGGGGAAAACAAAATAATGGTCTACTACTTTACACACTTCAAAGAAAAGATGTTAATGCAAACAAATGCTAAAACACTTAAAAATAACAGAGATATTAGTATTTTTCCAAGGTTTGCGCAATAGAACAGTGTGCTTAAGCCCAGTACCTTGGTGTCTGCCTCGGAGCTCAGGCGGGGGCTTGAGGCAGAGCGGGTCATTCCCAAGGTCGCGTCAGCAGACTGGCTGGACTCCTGGCTGGTGTCAAGGGTCACTGAACTACCTGCCTTCCGGAGGGATGTCCTCCAGGAGCCAGGAGCCTCCAGACCCGCCGCATTGCCTGGCTCCTGCTACACAACAAGACAAGATACTTTAGAAATGGGCAGGTGTCTCCTTCTTTTCTTCTTACTGTGTTGTTTGGCCACAGTGTGTCATAAACCGTAAACCAACCTTTTTCATATGGTTTCCTGAAGTGCCAGTTGACATGGAGGTAGCAAGAGGGACGGAGCTATGGCGCTTGTTGTTCAAGTTATTGATGATCTCGCGATTTTTAGCTTTCTCTGTAATAGAAAGTCATAATATTAACAACCATCCCGATAGAATGAATTTGACTGTGTCAACAGAGATCTGATAGAGTCGATGCTAAAGGTTTGTCTGACCTGACTCTGCGTCGCTCTCAGACTCGCTCTCTTCTGCGGAGCTGGAGCTGCTCGAAACCTTGGCCTGTCCCTGGGTCTGAGTGGCTGGCTGGGCTTCCTCTTCCTCCTCTTCAGCAGGGCTGCTCTGCAGGGCCGGTGGTGGGTGCTTCTCTCTCTCGTGGAGGCAAATCTTCTCTTTGCTGCTCATACGAGAAATGGAAGTCCTGCAGGAAGGTTGGGCAGGGACAACCACAGGTGGCATGCAGGAGCCAATCAGTGCATTCACAACGGGTGCAGCCAATCAGAGCGCGAGGGTGGGTGAAATAGCTGATTCGGGTGGTTCTGTGGGGAGCTACTGACATGACCAGAGCAGGATTGTTTGATTTAACCATCAGAAAGGGATCTGAAACGTATCTGGATCAACTTTGGCTGAACTTTCTATGCAATTCATTTTGAAATGGACTGGTATCAGTCACACTAATTAAAATCTAAACATTCGGATTAATCCTTTGATACACAACATTAGTCAAAAATATATATATATATATTTTTATCTTTGGAAGTATCATGCATCACGCATTATCTCAGGTGTTCCTCATTTACTCATTTTTGATCATTACAGATCCTTATTTAATGCATTTTCATATTGTTAAAATATGTTTTTTTTATCACTACCTGTCTAATGGTAGCTACGTTAACAAAAGAAAACTCAAAATAGAACAGTTTACACTTTAACATTCATTTTTACACTGTGTGTGTTAACCTAATGTAGTAATAATGAGGTACGAACGACTTGTGGCCACGCATTCAATAACATACCAAATAAAAACATGTCACCTTGGACCCATGTGGTGTATTGTATGGCCTGACTCGGTGTCAGGGTTTGCATTTAATTGAATAATACAATGTTTGAGTAATGTGTGTTTCCATGCAACCAAACCATCTAGGTAGAGAGCTCAATGTAATTCAGGCCTTGTCTATGTCTGCCAGTTGTGTCATTGGGTAGTGGAATGGGAATGCAAGGCAATGCTGGCACTGGGACCAGTGTGACTGATATCCAAATCATAAACAACCTGGCACACAAACACACCCATGCATAAGCACTGACCTGCGTGGACGAACTGGTGCCATGGAGATAGGGGGATTGGTCTCAATAACAGGATTCTGCTTTGCTTTCTCACTGCGTAGCTGAGGGGAAAAAAACACCAGGACAAGGAGTCGCACTTTAAGATCTTAAATCCAACCAATCTCTTGGATACATCTGAAACACATCTTTGAGAATCTTACTGCGTTTTGCTTTTTCTGAAGCTCCTCCAAAGTGTCCACAAGTTTTTCATCTGCTACATCAAGAGGAGATTGGCCCTAAAAACACAGAGAATCCACCATGTAAAAGGGTAACTGATTGGACAACCGTTTTTTAAACTCAATGGACGACCTGTTGTATTATATTCTCTCACCACATTACTGACAGCTCCCATGTCACACATGTTGTCCGCTAGCAAGGAGCAGACCTCCTCTTGCCCCCAGTGAGCAGCAGCGTGCAAGGCTGTCCAGCCGTCACAATCCCTGCTGTCCACATCCACACCAGGACACTGCAATAGCACCCTGGCATGGGTACATAAAGATGCAGAGAGAGAGGGAGGGGGGGGGCAACACACCGACAAAATAAAGAAAGGGCTGTGAAGACAGGCAGGCTTCACGCTCTGAACAATTTAATGAAAAGATAAATACAGAGACGTTCTGTGTGTGAGTGAAGCTCACTTGAGGACTTCAATGTAACCCTTAGCAGCAGCCACGTGCAGCGCAGTGGCAGTGGTATTTGGGTGAGGTGTGAGAGTGCCGCTTCCTGTCAACACAGCCGTGGCATCTAGAAGCATGATTCGCTCCTCCTCACGCCGCGCCTTGTCCACATCGATTCCTGACAGACGCATGACAAGCCCAGGTCAACACACATGACATACCATCAAACGATGGAAGAGACATTTTTTAAGAGAAATATGTGCATTATAAGGTGTGCCTTGAACCCTACAAAAGGTAAAGATGATTTCAGATTCTTCAGTACAATGCAGTATGCAAATAACTACCACGCATTCCTAAAAATCTGTGCAATATCAAAATACCAATTATCAATAGAATCATGTTATTTTCAAACTAGCATCTTCAATAACCTACACTCCTAATCCACTATAAGGCACACAATCACAAACGACAAATGGGATTTCCAAATACAATAGTAATTAATAATTTACCAAACATCAAGCCGATTCCAGATTACCTTTCTTTGTTAAGAGCCACACAATGCTGATAACAGGGTAGGTTCCTTTTCAAAAATCTAAAATGTAATTAAGGCAACTGTGACCCTTCTTATGTAATATCCCAATGTGTTTACATAAAAAGGTTGCAATACTTGAATAAATATTTCACAAGGACCAGTGTCTTTTAAGTGCATCTTCTTTAAAGGGCTTTGTGTTGAGGTAGTGGTAAGGGCACAGATGTTGACAATCCTGTACCTTGCTTCTTGATCTCCCCCTTGAGCAGTCGCTGCATGGCGTCCTCAGTTGCCACATCCAAAGGCAACTCCGCTTCGCTGTTTACTGCGCCAACATTGGCCCCATGCTCAATCAGGTACCTGCAACATGGAACATTGCTGAAAAGTTCCTTCACGGAACACAAACTATAGGCCTACCATAAACAGCTAGCAAATAATGGATATTTATATAGGTTCAATCAAACATTTGACAAATAATTTGATTAATTGTTATTTGGCACTTAAACTATGTTTTTGTTGTTATACAACAGTGCTAGCAATGACGTCCCACAGAAAAACACCCACCTGGTAATCTGGATGAAGCCACAGGAGGCTGCAGCGTGGAGGGGAGTCCAGCCCTCGTTGTCGCCTCGGTTGACATCACTGCCACTCTCCACGAGAAACTGAACCATCTCAGCATTTTCATCTATACATGCCTGTCACAAGATGTACATAAATACAAACATGCAAAAACACATTTAACTCCACAAGGCCATTTTGTTTTATAATATGGCTGATTTTAGAGAGACATTGTTGGATGAATCTTGGGTTCAGCAGCAGTTAGTAGTAGCTTTGACCCAAGAGCTGGGCTTGTAGCTGCGACGGACTCAGTGTAAATGGACACAATCCATGAGATGATTTTTAATAAGACTCAACCTAATCTCAAATAAAAAAATTGAAAAAGTTAGACTTTTCAACTTGGAATAAATGTGGTGGAATTGGAAACATAGCTCCTGACCGCTCCTGTATCTAAGAAGAGGGCCACTAAGAGTTGGGCTCTTCAAGCCTGCCCTAAACCATTTAAGATGCTTTCCCTTTGGGCTCTAATGCACCTAAATGAACCAATTGCAAAGCTATGTATGTTACTTAATTGACAGCAAGGGTATATGGAACAATAAGCAACACCGCTGTTACTCCAAAAAAGCAGGCATGCTACCGCCAGACCAGAGAAACTCAAACTCCCAAGATCCTTTGCCGTAAAGGGAGACCCCACTTAACAACTGGGCGCTGTCTATCGGCTGAAAGAACAGAGGGCATTTCATTGCCCCTCTTGTTATGAGTGTGCAAAGTTCCCCAGCAATCCTTCACTGGATCATGAAGTGAGTCATTATGGAAATAGCCGTTGACAACAGCAGCTTATGCTGTTTGAGGAATGTTTTCCATTTCTTCATCTAAAATTCCCAAAGGCCCTACCATAGGGATTTGGCAACCAGAGAAAGAGACAGAGGAGAGAAGGGGGATGGGGAGATGGCGGGGGTCAAGCAGAGAGAGCGGCAGAAGACAACACAGAGGCTTCGGATGGAAGGGATGGAAAGTTTGGAGAGTGTAGGCCTATATTTAATCATAGTCGCCAAGCAACTAGTAAGCAACAGGGGAGAAAGAGATGGGCAGCAGTTTGGAGACCATTACATTACTTCACAGTCTTTAGCAGATGCTTAATCCAGATGCTTTACATTGAAATTTCATCCTGTAGCAATTTAGGGTTAAGTGACTTGCTCAAGGACAAACGATAGGTAGGGTCCCAGCTGGGCCAAAACTCATGACCTTTTGGTCACCAGGAAGACATTCTACCCACTAGGCTGCAGATAGACCACACTGGGTGACAGGCAAATGTATACAGTCTGTACACAAGGCTCCAGGCAAATGCACATGATGGTCATTCAGAATGCAGGCATCTTTTCACGTAATAACATGAAAAGGCAACTGTTGACTTTACATCTGAACACTAGGAACATATTCAAGTTGTTGCTAGATGAGATCATCGTATTAAATTCAACTCTTAAAAAGAAAAGCGAAATGTACAAGATCTATTCATGGTAAAATGTAGATTAAAGCAAAAATAGGCCAATACATATAAAGCTAATGAAGCATGGATATGTGGCTATAGTTCGGCGCCTATGTAAGGAGACAGAGATGTGTTCATGACACACTGACACACAGTATCATAAAAGAAGAGGAAACAGTGCATCACTGAGGACTGGAGTGACAGTGATGTTGTCCAGAACAGAGCTGCTGCTGCTCTATGTTATGACTGAGGCACAGGGGAGGGAGTCCTGCACAGGTTGGCTAACAGCAGTATTATGAGGGCAATACAGTGTCCATAAATGTGTCTGCTTGTGTATGTAGGCTGACAGTGTTTTAGATAGCCCAGGGACAATACATTTACTTATATGTCTACTTATCATATTTTTCTCTATTACGCCCATCTCTATTTCTTGTGTCTTTTAAATTAGGTTGCT
The DNA here is from genome assembly GCA_036024795.1 of Galaxias rostratus. NCBI lineage: Eukaryota > Metazoa > Chordata > Actinopteri > Galaxiiformes > Galaxiidae > Galaxias > Galaxias rostratus. The sequence continues at coordinate 19,570 of JAVQJS010010593.1, read as the reverse complement.
ATGTGATTTTGGCAACCATACACAAATCCAAAAGTCCAATAAGAACTGATATTATCTTTTGCTAAGTTCATTAGTTGAGATAAGGTAAAATGTATCGGAAAAAGTATGTTTCCGTTCTTGCAAAGGCCTACACCAAAATAATGACAGTAAAGGGAGGGGGAATCGTTCTTTTTTGACCCAACAACGAGCCTAACAAGTAATTATATTAAATGCTTGCCTAAATTGACAATTTATAATAAGTATAAACTTATTGCCTATATACTATTAATTATAATACGTTGTCTAGAGTGCTTAACGAAGAACTTTTGAAGCTCAAAACAAGTTTCTGAATTGCACTAGTGGCTTTGGTGTGCCGTTAGGGTTCATTGCAGTTTGAAACTATTGCAAAAAAAGTTGCAGCAATACATGATGATCAATCATATTATTCGCTGATACCTGATGTAGGGCTGTCAGTCCATCTATGTTGGCGTGGTTGATGTCCGCTCCCTGTCTTAGCAGCCCCGCCACCTCATCCCGGTCCCCGGCTGAGCAAGCCGCCATAAACACAGCGCCTTGGGCAAATCGAACCTTGGCTCGTCTCGTCCATATTCCTGTGCAAAGATCCCGCATGTCCGGTCCAGTTCGATCGGTCTCTGATCCCAACCATCGTTGTAACTGATCCTGTCGACGCTGCTTAGCAGCTTCGGACCGAGAACGGTCATTCGCCGCCATCTTCGTTGGTCTCACCCGGGCAGATGCAGCTCATGGTGAGGGGCGAAATTTACCGGATAATTTTGGGTGGACTTGTTTGAGAACGCGCCCCCTGGTGAATAAAAGTCAGAAGACACAGTTGAAGAGCATAAGCCTTACAATCGGGGTGGGTTGAGGTGACCTTGTCATGCAATGATCCAACTGCACTTGAGTTCAAGTAAAACAAGCGAATAACTACGCTCCCCAATCCTTCGGTCGGGATCAAATTACTGTCAGGTTTTAGGCTTCATTTTTTCCCACTAAGATAATAGAGCAATCAAGGGACATGAAATTGATTGCGTTGATTAGATATGTGCGTACTTTGATAAACTCATCCCGAGTCCCCACCGTTCAAATGTTTAATGAACTTTGCTTTACTTGTGGTTCAACCAACGGCAAACGCTTAAAGATATGGGTCGAACAGTAGTTTTAAAAGCTGAGATAACAAGGGGTTGATTATAATGATTTTCAATTAAGTCGACATGACACGTATTAAAAAACAAATTACAACTGAGGTTACCAGAAAAACAATTTATTGATTTATTGAGAGAAAATTGCTTAACTCGAATTTGTTCTGGAAAACAACTTCCTGAATGTGAGTCACTGAAAAGGATTCTTTGTAATATTTTGACAAAGTATAACAAAGTGCAATGACATTTCATATGAGTACAGTATTATCAATTGACTGACAAAATGACAGAAAAAATAGGCAGGTGGTATATGCATCTTTAAGAATATTACATATACAAAAGTGCAATATAAAGCTACTCTGAAGTTAAAACATCAAACTATAGAGTATCGTAATATTTTACATAGTTTTTTAAGCTATGCAGCAACCTTAAAGGAATTGATTAAAAATGTGCTTTCAACTACATTATAGTACAAACTACATTATAGTTCCTTTAATCTTGTAAAGATATCTGAAAGTCAGTGTCCTAATTAACTGTAACAAAATCTAGTTTTGCAATTCTAAACAATACCCTGATAAAAATTTTGTGCATTGACAAACTCTTTCCAGCGTAAGCGTGAAGAAATACAAAGAAAATAACATTTATCTCATGATAATGTTTTTATAGCAATGCATGAAACAAAGAGTTTAGCTGGTGTGATTCCCCAGGGATAACACCCAGTCCTCTAGTCTGCCCATGCCTAGTTCCAAAGAAGTGCGAAGCAGACCAAGCAAAAACAGACAACTATGCATCAGAGACAACTGCTTAAGGGCACTCCTATTTGAATTTTGTTTGCTCTTCATAATGGAGTGTTAGTCAGCATAGCTGCTTTCTATGATACTGCTCAAGAAGTAAATGTTCCTTCTTAACTATAAGTGTGACACATTAAGTGCAAGTTTTCATATGCATGTTGACATGTTTTTCTACATAATATCTCCAATGGTTTACAGTTAGATATGAAACCAAAAAACATTGCATTGACCTGAAGAAAGTTGAAGAAGAAATATGTATATTAAAGAGGAATCTAAAGGATGCCTCTGTAACCAGTGGGCCTGCCACAATGTCTAATTTGAGTTAGAGTCCTTGATGCTTTATGAGACATGGAACCTACTACAAAGAGCAAGAAATAGAACACATTTTAAAGGTGAGAGTAAACTAAAAATATTCATATTCTCTTTTCCTTTCCCAAAGGAAAATTTATTTAGAAAACTATCATACAGTTTACAGTAAATCAAAATATGCATGTCCCATTAAAAATCTCTTGAAGGTGCATGTGACTGGAACCTTCCTCAGACTATTTTGAAGCTACCTCTAGGAGCTGCTGATGACCTCCAGTAAGGTTGGTGCCTCTGGTTTGTCCGTGTGGAACTCGCCCATCACCAGGCCTTCCTCAACTTGTATGGGTATAGGGAGGCTGTCATCAGGCTTGGGGGGCCCGGTGCAGAAAGAGCCCCTTAGGTCCATGTTGACACAGAAGACGCCGGGGAGCACTTGCCTCTGGTAATGGTCTAGCCGGGTCATGACGTCCAGGATGGAGGAGCTGCCCCCAATCACCCAGCTAGGAAGCAGGTTGGTGGAGCTGAGCTGGGCAGGGAGTTCCTGGCAGTGGCGCAGCTCCAGCTGGTAGGAAAACCTGGAGCAACAAAAGCCAGAGCATACACAGGCTTAGAGCAGATGTGGCTATATTATTCAACTCAGGAAAACATGGTATGAATGTGGAAAGGGGACACCATTGCAGAATGAAATGTGAGTTGGTGTGTGTGTGTTTGTGTGGGTGTGTATGTATCTCACCTGGCAGTCACATGCTGTGAAACACTGTGTGAGGCCTGTCGTAGAACACACTGCAGCACTTTAGCGGTCTGCTCTCGAATCCAGTGAACATCATCATGCAGATCAGGTAGCCATTCCAGAAGTCTAGATAACAAGTCGATATTTACAAACAATTTGCTAGTGCAAAATAGAAAATTACACTTCTTTAGGCAACCCGATATTATCCTACATTGGTTCCACGCTCTAAAATCTTTCAACAGTAAAATAATCCCAAATATAACATATTTGAGGGTCTTCTGTGGTCTACCTGAGAGTCATAGACATGGCGGACTCCAGAGGAAGAGTACAGGGAACCATCATAGCGGAGGCCATCCTAATAGGCAGCAGGTTGCTTAGTGACCGAGTCAGGCTCCTCCGCTCCTTGCAGGCTTCCACCAAAGCTGCAGGACATAAAGGAATTGCTCATTGAAAACCTCTCCAACCTATCAAACATCATCAATTCACTCACCCTCATCTCTCAATCTACCTTTGTGTAGTCTTGGTGGCAAGTGTTCAAATACATGCTCTTTTTCAGTGGAGTTTGTGTTAACCACTTTTGCAGTCTCTTCACAGAACGTATATTCTTCATGTTTCTCTTCACTTTCTTCATCTTCAACCTCTAAGTTCTTGTTACAGTCATCCCCAAGGGCCAACAAGGCTCTTTGTCTGTGAGGTCCGCTAAAATTCAGAAGTCCTGAGGACAAAAAATACAATTTGAAAAGCATATCCACAACGCTTGGTAAGAAAAATAACAAATATTTTAAAAAAACAGTAACCCTGTTGACCCTCTTTGACTATTTTAACACAGTTCATAAGAAGAATTATTTTCTTATCTTAATATGCAGGTCAGGACATGTTGTCTGTTAAAGGTCGAATATTGAATATATTATAGGAACCTATCGGGGAAAAATGTCTGTAACTGATAAGAGACTAAACAACTTTTAAAAACAACTAATCAATTCAGATTACATGTCACAGGTTTACCAAAGTTCAAGCTGGATTTGCTGCATTTTATTATTAATAATAAAAACAATAATAATAATACATTTAATTTATAGGCGCCTTTTTAGAGACTCAAGGTCACCATACAAGTCACAGAAAACCCAAAAATGTATGCAAGTATATAAAAGGCATGATATAACATTCAACATAAGATAAACAAAAGGTATTGAGGATTAAATGTTGAGTATTCAAACCAATAGTCGTTGACTACCGTCACACATAACCACCGTGAAAAAAGCACCAAACACAAATACAAACACAAAGAGTCTTACCATTTTTCTTTAAAAAGTGATGGGCATCTTTATATCCCTGTTTACACATATTCTTCATAGCCTGCGTTTACACAAAAACAATTGATTTACTTTAGACATATTTGAAGCCCGTTCCAAGCCTTCAGTGTGCGTAGGAGTGCAACAGCCAAATACCCACCAAGGGATCAGGAGGGAACAGGGCTCTGGACACCCTGTAAAGGTTAGTGAGGGTGAACTGGATGCTGGTATTGGTGAAGCGCAGCTCGTGCATGTTGGTTGATGGGTCCCGGGGGCAAATGTCACTCTCACCGCAAAACGGCGAAACGCTGATGGTGTTCTTCAGCTCATAATGGGGTAGGTTATCGGAGATGCCTCCATCCACATATCGCTGAAGTGTATAACAAGTCACTCAAAATAGAACATTCTATATAACTAACGTGACATGCCAGCCAGTAGCACGATTACGTTTGCAGTGTTCTAGAATATGGAAATTATAACATGTTATATATTAACATATAATTATGTTACTGAATATGTACAAATAACTTGCTTGCATTCAGATATTACAATGCTAATGTTAATATTAAAAGCAAAGGGACTTTACAAGTCTGTTAGCATAGAATAAGTATGTAGACACATCAAATTCAGTTAACCATTATCAATTACGGCACACGCTGTCATGTCAGGGACCGTAACTCTCCTTCAAATGACATTTGGCACATAAGCCTTAAAAACACATGTCAACTTCACACTGTCAGCCCTCAGAAAGGCAACGGAGGAAGAGAGCTGATATTGTGCAATAACTGCCTAATTCCTGGAATAGCTCTATGTCAAACAGAGTGTACACTTCACTTCACTAACAGAGTGTTTGACTCTATTAGGGGAACAACACAAACAACGAACATTTTACCTCGTTATAGTAAACAAAATAACAATGACAAATGTATAACATATATATATATTAATATATATAAAATGTAACTTCAGATGTCAATTTACCATCTAGTAAGAGAGGAACAATGATGGATTGGTAGATGGAAATTGTGCCAACAACAACAATAACAAAATATCCCTCCAAAACAGAAAAAAAAACAGGAAACCAAACCAAGGGTCAATTATTTAATTAATTGAATTAATAAATGTTCTGTACTCACCACACCACGTAGCGTTGGCGGAATAAGCCCACAATACACTGGGATGTAGGCACTGCATAGGCACGCCTGTGGTAAAAACATATAGAACAAAATGCAAGATCTTTAACGAAAAACAAATCCGCAAAAAAATATTTTGTACTTTCAAAAACGACAAAGAAAATAAATGTACGTAGGATGATAAAGTGGATGTGAAGTTGCCCAGATTGTTTGTCCCTGATTTTCCATCCAAGTCTACTCATTACTTTGATATACCTGTACCATCTCGTCCTTTGTGTTGAATTGAGAGACCAGGACATTCTCTCCATCCATAACTCGGGTAAGAGAAATCCCCAGCCGTCCTGTGGATCGGTGGTGTGCATCTGAAGGTAGAGTCTTGTACAGCAACTTCCGCATTATCTTGACCAAGTTGAAGGATGGATGCAAAGGCCCCAGGATACGTTTCCTGGCTTCTTTTGAAACATCAATTATGTTTGCACCCGTTTCTCCTGTCATACATACATATATTTATAAATAATTCACACCGAAAATATGTTGAAAAGTCAGTGAAAATGTTAAACAATGTATCACTGGATGGACTATATTTTAACAGTATTACAAATTAAATGTAGTGGGCCTACCCACCTAAACATGCTCCACTTGCGAGAGCAGACGCAGTAAGAGCCCCAGCAGATGCTCCATATATGTGTCGGGCATTTCCCACAAGATAAGGTGCCTGTTCCAGCAGGCAACTTGCAACACCGATATGGTAGATCCCCAAGAAGCCGCAACCTGCGAATGATATGTTCCATGGACTGTCTAAAGGAAACATAGTCGTTGAAAAAAATAGAACACCTGTTCCAAGGACGTCTTAAAAAAATAAAAATGACTAAAGTTGGGTCGAAGGCATCGATATTGATATCCAATAGTCCATCCAATAATGTATCTATATTATAATATAAACAGCAAAAACTCATCAAAGTTGTGCAAGCCTTTGAATATGATTCTCTGCTGATTGTTTTGTGTTGTGTCAGAACACCCAGGTGGCTGGTTCCCTTAACTTAGTAGGGTTAGCGTTAGCTAGTCACTAAGCAACGCGGTGATCAAGCTTAGCTTCGAACTGCATCCTCATTACAGAAAGGCTTATTGTAATTTGTCAAAATCTTTGGCAGTCAACTATGTTGTATAAGTAACACTGTCAAATAAAAAAATATGTATATATAAATAATAAGAGACGATCATGATATGCTGAGACATTACTACTGCATCGCATGTGACACAGTCTGGCTATTTGTTTGAAACGTCCAGAGCTGAGAGGTGTTTCCAATGCGTGACGTAAAGCGTGTCCAATCGCAATCATTTACGCTGAAACACCCGTCCAATTACAGTTCTCTCGGTGACATCTTTCCTCGTCTGAGATTGTCGTTAATTTAAAAAAAAAGAAGATTTTTTTGTACTGTATGTTCTCAAAATGTAAAAAAAAAGAAGAAAAAAAAAAAGAATTGATCCACAACCAATGTTTCGTTCCACGTACATAGTAGCACGTGCTAGTTTCTCTAGTGGTTTGGTTGGGTCAATTTTCCTCTCCTTTGATGCCATTCACACACAAAAAACTCATGAGAAATGGTATGCAAGGGCAAAATTACTGAAAACTCACTACTTATAATCATTTATTGTAATTATTTTACATGTGATATTGATATTTACTTGAATTTATTGTACCAAATTGGTCCTTATTGGTCCTTATTCGTTAGGGAGCATCAAATTACACATTTCAAACCAAGTAATTAATTGACATAAAAAGTGACTGGAACACTGGAGACTTGTTATGCAAAACTAGGTTGCTAAACAGACACACATGTATGCAAAGTAACTCAAGATACATTTTTTTCTTTTTCCTGTATTGATAGTTTTTAAACTTTATCTAGGTTTTCCAGTAATTCATAACACATAGGAATGCTATTGCCGCTGGTAAAACATTTGCAAGAAGATACTGTGGAATTTTACTTTTTAAATAAAACCATGCTAAGCGTTTGAAATTCTTCTCCTGGTTCCAAAACCGTACAACATAATAACGACTATCTCTGAGAAAAGTCATATAAAGTCTCTACATAGAACTGTCAACTAAAGCATATTCAGATCATTCATTCATTGTTGGAGGTCTCATCCGGGAGGTAGCGCCACACCACGGACACTCATGGTCGCACCGTTTGTTATCAGATGTCCCGCCCTAAAAAACTACTTTGGCGGGGTTATGTGTAGAGCGTGCGTTTTAAAAGTCGGGCTAAGCCGGATAGGCTGAGTTAATGTCTCGTCGATAGAAAACCAGCTCCTCGCACATCAGCACTTCACGTAAAACGAACCTGAAGACGGATTGTGACGTATACTGTGTTTGAAAAAGTTACATACCTAAACCAGGAAATATCAGTAGCAGTTAACTGAATCATCTAAAAATGAGCATACTTCTTGAAAATAATCGCAATTATACATACTAAATGCTTCACATTTGCCAGAATGAGTTAGTAGTGTGCAATGTAATTTGAAAATCAGGTGCTAGCTTGTTAGACAGTCAAGTTATATCTATGAACCACAACGTTTAATGTAAGTCGACGTTAGTAAGATGATTGTTGTACTATCAAGTGACAGGTTCAAAGTTATTTTCAAGAATGTTATTAGGCGACTTTAAAACTGGTGCAACTTCTCATATCTTTTACGCATATTTGTAAAACGTTATTAAAGCAGGGAGGGCATGTTGTATTGAGGTTAAAATGAAGAGAACAGAATGGACGATCAAAGGAAGTCCACAGACAGAGGGTGAAAACCAAGCAAAAGCTCTCGACTGGAAAACTGACGGCGTAAAGCCGACGGTGGTACTTCCTTGTAATGTAATTAAAGACTCTCTCATGCCGTCCCATCAGTCTTCGGGGACTGTGTTTACGGGGAATTTAATGAGGACTGAAAAGGAATCTGCAATTCAGACAACAATAAACAAAGGGATCACTGGGCTAAACATAGAGGACAGCCCACCGTCTGAAGATCGAAGGGTAGTTAGAGAAAAACAACAAGATGAAGAAAATATCTCCACCCCAACGTCTTTCTCTCCATCACTTAACTGTATGGGCATGTGGGCTCGCTCAATTTCCAACACTTCTCCGACCTCTGTCATGCAGCCTACTGTCCCGCTATCCTCCTCATGTTCACCAGTCCTTTGTCTTTCTCCTCCCTTGCCCCCATGCATGGAACTCTCTGCGGTTCTTTCTAATAGAACGCTGACTCTGGATTTGTACAAAGGAGGGACGGCTCTGCTTCCGATACTATGGGACTCTATTGCAGGAGAGTTGAGGAGACTCCAGTACCTGCGACTGGGCTCTGAAGACCAGGCTGCAATGCAGGGGGCCGTGGAGGTCTTGCCTCATCTTACGCAGCTGAGATCCTTGGCAATACGAGGTGACCAATGCTTACTGTTGTCGATTCAATGGTCAAGCTTTTTTTTGGCTCACCTAACTACACACACTATGAGCTCTCATTTTGATATTTTCTCTTTTGCCCCTGATGTTTAATTCTTACCACATTTTGCTTTCTGTTGTTTTAATTTTCTTTACTTCATTTTTCTCTCTGTATTAGGAAACGTATGTTATGACTCCAGAGGCAACCCCCTGCCAGGTCTCCTCACTACTCTGCCTGACTCCATTTCTTCTCTCTCCCTCCTGGTGCACCTTGATCTGTCCTTCAACCAACTCAGCAATGTGCCTCCATGTCTGCTAACCCTGCCTCGGCTCTCCATCTTGATCCTCTGTTACAACCAGCTCCTCACTCTGCCACCTTGCTTTGGACATTTGGCCTCTCTCAGCTACCTCTCCCTTCTGGGCAACCAGCTGGAGTCCCTTCCCCCGAGCCTGGGTCAATTGAAGGTACTACGGACACTGGACCTCTCATATAACCAGCTGCACAGTTTACCTGATGAGATCGGTGCCCTGAATGGGCTTGTGAAGTTGGAGCTTTCCCAGAATAAATTGAGGGGACTGCCAGACACAATGGGTAAGGCTGCAGGGGTGATTTGCATGGCAAGATCACCAATGCTATTTGCTCAGTTAATGCTGGAATGAGTATTCTTAATGAATTGAGGAATAATTTGTTGTGGTTTCTGTATTGTAACACCTGCCCTCGTTCTGTGACCCTCAGGCTCTCTTACCTCCCTCAGAGATCTGTCCATCCAAGGTAACGAGCTACGGCAACTTCCACAGTGCCTGAGCACCCTTCCTATGTTGAAAATTGATGTGCGCAACAATCCCCTGGGGAGGCCACCAGTCCCTCCCCCACTTCCACCTCAACCAAGTGAGCAAAATGGGAAAATGGAGAATGACCTCCCATACGTGAATATTCTTCTGTCTTATCGTTTCACTGCCATTCACTTTATATTAAATGTTATGCATACTAAAGACCCTGTCTTTCTAGAACAAGTGGAAGCATCAGTCTCAGAGTTGCACCTAGGATTTAGACAGCAAAGGTAAATGAAGGATAGCTGGTGTTTTGCATCTGAATCATTGTTTTATACTCTCAATGAGATTAAATGCAGTTATCGGATCAAAACAGTTTGTGAATCTCACTCCTATGCTCCTCAGTTTCAGTGTGTCGTCTGCTGGTTGTCATGTGTTTCTCCCAGGGGGGGCTGAGCTGCTGTTCCCCCCAGGGTGTCTAGTGACAACCACAAGACTCCACTGGATTGAAAGGTGGCCGAATAAGCAGTTGGTTTGGCTAGAGGAACATGACTTCCTGTTAAGCCGCCCCTTGGAACTTTCACCACATGGAATACAATTTCTAAAGGTACATTTACACTATTTTAAGCATGTCTTGTGTATGGTTAGATAAGAAGCGAGCATATGGATAATTTACTTCCTCTCTCAGCCAGTGGAAGTTTGTGTGCCGTACCATCGGATTCGGAGGAGGGAGGTGGTGGTGCGGAGGTTTGATGGGCAGTCTTGGAGCACCCTGCCGACTGTCCTTAGGAGGGGAAGTCCAAGCCACAGCAGCCGCCCTGGAGGACAACCAGCTCGGGTACATAAAGGGAATCAATCCATTTAAAAATCAAATGTGCTCTTTATTTGGCCAGGACCCTAACTATTCCCAAGAGAATTTTCTTGAAAACAGCACTTCTTCTTTTTAGAACCAGTAGTGCTACTTGGAATACAGTTCATTTCAGGGTAAAGGGTCAAGCAAACGTTGAGAAACACAGAACATTCCTGGAGTGGTCAAATGTTATGTATTGTGATGATTGTGTTTTATTTTCATGTCCCTAGATTTAGGACAATGTTATGGATGTCCACACTTTTTGCACCACCCTGGACTAGGGGCTGGTCATATTAACAGTGAAATTTTTATCATTTAATATTATGCCCACTAAACTGTTTTGCATTTGGTTTGACAATAAATTCTCACAGAAACAGCATCAGTTACCAGGGTCTAACCAAAGATTCATTTACACAAGATATTTATTTATTAATGTTATTTTACGCTTAGTCTGTTGTGGAATATGCATTATTTTAAGGGTTATTGTGTATACAAATGTTACAATTACTCTACACTAAAACTGTAGTATGCCCCCCCAGCTAGCTTGCTGCTCAGTGGGTCAATTCTCCTGGTTTATGGCAGTGTCTTGTTTACGGAAAGACAGCTGCTCTGTTACACCAGAGGGGTCACTTTTGGTATCCAGTGTCGATGATGGGATTAAACTACACTTCCCTCCAGACTGCACTGTACAGACCCGCACCATCTCTTTACAGGTACCCTATCTACCATTAAAAGTACTGGTTAGTCTCTGAGTTATTGATGTGCTTTTGCAATTCATCAAACTATTTCTGGGACCAAAGCTGAATGTATGTGACAAAGAAAGAGCCAAATCCATTATGTGCTAATACACATCAAGGAAAGGCAGGGCAGCAGGGGCCTTTTCATTGGCCGGTGTCCCAGGTTGGTGGTTGAAGGTGTGCGGGGTTTAAACTAGTTAGTTAGACACGCCTAACTTTCCTATAGATGACATGAACAAGAAAATATGTGTTCAAGTCTATCTATGTATAGTTTGTATTAAAATGAGCAATATGAGCTGTAGCCATTATCACGATTTCTTTACTGTGTTTCTCAGGTGTTGCAGGTGTCGGTCTCTGATGTCCAGGGACTGTGCGGGGACCCCCAAGCCAGTGTCAGCCCCCTGTTGTGCCTTTCTCAGACTCCTCCTAGCATGCACTTCATGCAGCCGATCAAGGTGCAGATCCCTCTGCCAAGTGGTATTACAGGTACTGTGTGGGTGCCAAATCATCACTGGAATTTCAAAAACAACCACAGTTTAGTTATGTGTAGTGGGTATGGTCAACAATACATTCAACATCGAACATGTGTACTTTCTGTCAGAACGTTTCATATTCTATTCATTATTTTATTCCAATTTACTTATACAAGATTAAAATCACATATATAATGTGTTAAAATGCAAAATTATAGTTGAAGTTGGTTTTACCAAAATAAATGAGAAACATGGTTTATCTACAACTACACGTGTAAGATGCCTCATCATGTACTCGTGTTGTAGTTACTTTGTTATCAGACTAGTTGATCTGACTTTTCCAGGACATACTGTTGACATGTCCTGTCTCCACCTGCTGCATGGAGACCCCAGCGCTCATACCTGGACCGACATCACCCCGCAGGTGTCCCTCTGTGTCACCCATCTATATGCTGTATTCTACATCACCCATTTCTCCTGGTCAGTTATCTTACTTTTGATAACTACTGACGTAAATGGTCTGTGTTCACTATGAAACAGGGCATAAATGACCTCTGCCCTGGATTGTGTAGGTACTGGCTGTGGTACACCACTCAGCGCTGTGTCAGTGGGGTGGTCCGGAGGGTCTATCAAAGGCTCAAACAGTTCCGTGTTCAGTTCCTGGTGCTCCAGCGGAAGACTGACCCCAAACAAGTTCTTGTCCAATGTCTACCTGCCAACAAGGTGCGTTCTATTATTCGTAGAGAGGATTGTATAAACAGGACACAGTCAAAAAGAGTTAGATTTACTCTTCTATTTTATGTGAAAATCATAGCACACATTTGTATGCTTTTGTGTGTGAACAAAGATTAGTGGAAACTTAGCTCGGTTTAAAAAGTTTCTCAGACACAAATGGTTCTAGCGTTGGTGTAAACAAAAAAGCTACGAAGCAGGCACCATCGTGACGGTCCAAAGTTTGGAGTATACCTTGTGCATGTGTGTTTTAGGCTAGACAGAATGAGCTAGAACTAGAATGAGCGAGTTCATAAGACGTGCTAATTTAAGTCTGATATCTATTCTATTTCTATTTTTACCGGCTGGGTGTCTAGGTGGAAAGTAGAGTGCAATCTCTGTCGGAACAGTATGAAGGACCCCAGCCCTCTGACATGTGCGACTTGCTGGAGGGAGAGCAGTTCTTCGCTGGCTTTGAGAAGGGCTTGGATGTCAATGCAGGTCTCAATAACTTTTTTGAGAACAGGGAAAAAAGCGCCATTTGTTTCAATTAAAGCAACTATAGGCAGCTTTTTTGTAGTAACGTATTATCTACAAATTTCTCCTGATACCACATTATAATGTCTATGGGAGAATGACAAATTGTGGTTTAGATTAACCCTAACACTAACTTTGTCTGCCACTTGGTACAATCTTCCACAAAACTGTGACAAATTACTTTATGGCACAAGAAGGTGTGTCACTAAATCAGAAAGGGATGCCCATACTGCTATAGCCTATGCATTATAGCAGTTGCTAGCGATATGCAGTAGTCGTTAGCACCCTGCTCATCTTCTTTGCAACGATTCAGGAAAGTTAATAACAACAAGCAAACGCTAGGAAGGGCCAAAATCACTTCCAATAGGATATTGCCTCTTGCACAGTATTTTTTTAACCTGGGTTCTATCTAACCCCAGGGGTACGGTGAAGGTCAAGACACACACTGGGTGTCCGTTCCATACGAAGGGTTTGGTGATGGCCACAAAGGGTTCGGTGAATGAGCGTATGAAACTTGCGGGGTTCAGTACCTCCAACAATTTTAAGAACCACAGTTTTAGCAGCTGTAATGGCTTCTCATGTTTTTTCCAGACAGACCAGACTGCTTGGAAGGGCGACTGTCATTTGTTTTCTACTCCAGTCTAAAAAACCTCAAGGAGGTGTACATTTGTGCGGCTCAGGGTCAGCAGGTCCCTGTGAGAGGACAGGTATGAGCCTTGATTATTATCATTCAGATCACAGAGATCAGGGTGGTAGCTGTGGCTGTAGTGCCATTGCAAATGTTTTTGAACAAATCAAGGAAAATACTTTTTGTATGATTTGTAAATATGTATGCAGATTTTTACTTGTTCTGACAGGCGTTTTACAAAATGTTCTATAACAAACATACTGCTAATTGTTTTAAATATTGTAAATATAGTAACCGTTGATTACATTGTATATTGTGATTTTCTAGATACCCAAAGCTTTTATGAAGATTAATGGAATGTCACACTAAATATTTGGCCTGTTTTTGCTGAAGGTGTCGTTCTATCGAGGAGAGATTCCTGGTGACTTGCCAGAAGAAGTGGCTAAAAAGCGTAAAGGACATGACAGCCAATGGTTGGCCACACTGCCAATCAAGCTTCCTGTGAGTGAAATATGTGCACGTAGCGCTTGTGATTTTTGTGGGGTTGCTACATTTTGTAGTCACATTCTATATCTATATATATATCTGGCTGATTGTAACTACTTTCTCCCACCTACAGTGCATCTGGAAAGTATTCATACCCCTTCCCCTTTTCTACATTTTATTATGTTACAGCCTAATTCCAAGATTGATTCAATAAAAAAAACTCTGGTCTGTAGTCCAGAGCGCTCTGAAGCAGGTTTTCATCTAGGATCTCTTTATACATTGTTGCATTCATCTTTCCTTGATCCTGACTAGTTTCCCAGTTCCTGCCACTGAATTACATCCCCACCGCATGATGCGGCTACCACCATGCTTTACTGTAGGGATGGCATTGGCCAGATGATGAGCATTGCCTTGTTTCTTTCAGACATGAAGCTTGGCATTCAGGCCAAAGAGTTCAGTCTTGGTTTCATCAGATCAGTTGTCCTTCTTGAAGGTTCTCGCATCTCTACAGAACTTTGTCAGATTGACCTTCAATTTGTTGGTCAACTCCTCATCAACGCCCTTCTCCCCAAACAATTGCTCAGTTTGGCTGGGCGGCCTGCTATAGGAAGAGTGGTATAATTGTAACAAACTTTTTCCATTTTCCACTTGAGTGGCACAGAAAAGGGTGTGAATACTTATGTACATGTGATATTATTATTATTATTATTTTCAATACATATGCAAAACAATCTAAAAATCTTTCTTCACTTTGTCATCGTGCGGTTTTATATGTAGAATGTTGTAAAAAACTTTTATTTAATCCATTTTAGCTGTAACATAATAAAATGTGGAAAAATGTAAGAATATACTTTCTGGATGCACTGTATATGACCACTAAAACATCTTTGTGGCTTTAACTTCATACTTGCATATTTTGTAAGTAGTGTTTTCACACTTCTATGTCTTTGTTCCAGGCTGGGAACACACAGAGGAATGGCTTGCTTGAGGACATCCCACAATACCCTGCTCTGAACCTTGGGGATCCAGAAAGTGGTTACCTGACTGAGGCTAACTTGCTGTCCCTCTCCCTTCAGATTGGTAAAGACTGGCGCACTATTGGCATCAACCTGGGCATCAGCTATCAGGAGCTGGACCGTATCCAGTACAAGCACAGGTGGGCAAGATGATTCACTAGGTCAATGTTCAATTTATGATAATAAAAACACTGTCATATGTCATATTTTTATTATTTTCTATCAAACAATGTTTCTTACTCGAATGTTATTTTGTGATGTAAATAATCGTCAGGTAAATTATTTATTTGAAATTGACTTATTTTAAATATAACTGCAAGCAGTGTTAGCCGTGGCCCGCTATGAAAAATTATTATAGGGTAAAAAAAGAACATTAAAAAAAAAAGCACAAAAGAAAGAAAGAGAAAAGGACAAATCCAGAAGAGATGGTCATGGAACTCAGCAAATGGAGGAGGTTGCACACCCACTAACCTACATAACCTGCAGAAACCTGGATAGCAAAATTAGACTGTTAAAGTACTGTGTAAAATGGTTTGGTAATTTAGCTCTAAGGCCTCAAATAGTTCACAGACTGACTTAAATGAATAGACCTTTATTCACAGACACACGATACTAAGGAAGCATTAAGAGCGCTGTCCACAGCAATAAAGAGTTACTTGCCAGGCATGATGCGAGGCATGATGATAAATTGTGGTGCGAATCTTAATACAAATATTGTATAGAATTATGATATAAATGGGCCCAATATTGAAGCAGTTAAAAATGGAAATGTACGGTACTGTTTGCAGTGATAAATATTTATGCGCTGTGACCTCAGTTTCTTATGTATCAACACATTTGGTTTTGTTTTAGCAGTAGAAGTAGACTATCAGAGGATTGGTGTAATTTGGTTGTACTTTCTTGGCAGAGTTGTTCAAATAGTTCAAGTGTCACAGTGTATGATCCTACCCCAAAACTACTAAACTCATCTGTTTTCTAAATAGAGTTCTGAAATTTTTAATGCTTCATGATTTTGGTCTTTGGATTTTCTTTTTTTTTTTATACATAGATTGTTTGAACCAGTGAGATATGACAGTAGTGTTTACATTACTACATCAATCAACAAGATTTTCAAATGCAGTTAATAATGAAAGAAAATATATATATATTGTAAAGGGTGCATATGGAATTTCCATACAAATGCGTTACCAAACTGCAAGAGACCAGTACTGAAATTTGCCTAATGGTCTATTTTTTATGATTTTTATGATATGAACAAATTAAATTGTGAACTGCTCCTATAGTGCCACCAACAAGAACAATGAGACGGCATTGCATGGGTTGTAGTTTGAAAGGACCTAGACCTTGTGTGCCAAATTTGGTGTCTTTTTTAATGCACTAATGATGCACCATTCAGTGCATATATTGATGTTATGTGGAAAATTTGTTATCAAGGGTAATATTTAAAATCAATCAATCAGAATTGTGTATTGCTGACCAGACGTTTTTCCCCAGATGTCTAATGATATTTTTATAATCTTTATGTGATTCTTGTGGTTTGTGCTATTTGGGACATCAAGTGGTTTTAGTCTTTGACCTAAAGGAGGTAGGAGGTTAGTGGGAAATGTACATGTACATTTTTTGGTGTCACTATGTGAACATCTGTGTAAGCATAGCTAAATACTGAGTGAAATGGAACGTGACTAGGAAAACCTGCCAAGCGAGGGAGAGAGCACTGGTGGAGAATTTTGATTGTTTTAATCTGTTTTTCTGCCAGCCCGTCACTGAGCCATCTGGGACACTGCAGGAGATTACACTCATAGACTGATCATGCACTGGCGCTCACTCTGCTCCCCTTGTTTAGGAAACTACTCACACTTGCTCTGCTGTGTGGCTTGCCTGAGGTGTAGGGAAGAAGAAAATAATAATTTTTGAATGTTATCCTGGTTGCATTTGCACAGATAAACTTGTGCAGATTTAGAATGGGAAGATGCCTATATATGGCTGCAGATGCTCATTAATGCATGCTCACATTACAAACCCCTTACTTGCATTGTAAATCTTTTTGATACTCACCTTGTGACTAGTCTTGTCAATTTTCTTGCCTTGAGAAGAAAAACTTTTATTTTCTGTCTTTTGTTATCTGGCTCTGTAGGGACAACCTGGGCGCTCTGGTGTTGGACATGCTGTTCCAGTGGGCGAGGGGGCAGAAGGCGGCAGGAACTGGGGCTGTGCTCAGGCTAATGGAAACTATGATTGAAAGCAACAGGAAGGACCTGGCCGAGGAGATCCAGGACATTGTCAGCCTGGGCACGAGGAAATACAGGGAATCTTTGAAGAGAGTTGGGCTAGAAGACGAACATCCTTCTCCCTCCCTCCACCCTGAGGCCCAACATTGACCGTGCCCATGCTAGGCACAGATGGCAGCCTTACACATGGGTAACTTGGACACCCTTTCCACTCTCCAGAACTCTTGTGCAGCATGTGCCACCATTACCACCACCATCACTTCATGCTGCTGGGCCAAACACCACCATGTCCTGTGGCACAGGTCCTTGCCAGCTGGTTTCTGGATCAAATACTGTAATGGCTAGGAATGGCTATCTAGACCGGCAGTATTACTCATGAAGCATGACTGGTGAAAACAAATGTAATTTATGCGGCCTTGTTTGTTGTGCAAACGTTTCACCGCATCACTTCAAAACTTGTGATTCTTACGTGTGATGACCATAGCACGTTCCCACTATTATGTGAACGAGTGATTAATTATAGTTCAGTGATGTCAAGAGGATCAAATTATTTTAGTTTTTATTTTGTATTTAAGTGTTTTATATCTAAGCTTGGATGAAAAGTGGTATGCCTGATCATTTGATAATTATTTCATGTCTCATGGTTATCCGTTGAATAACCATGTAAACCACTGAATTTGTCTAAGCTTCCCCAATCCATCATCTTCCATTTTTCTATTTTTGTGTTCAAGGTCACTGGGTTGAGAGTAATCGTCACGATGACGTTCTAGCCCCTCCTCCCGAAGTTCTACGCACACCTTTGCAGTGAATTTAAACGCACGATGAGACCGTATCTTCCG
This sequence comes from Galaxias rostratus, assembly GCA_036024795.1. Lineage (NCBI taxonomy): Eukaryota > Metazoa > Chordata > Actinopteri > Galaxiiformes > Galaxiidae > Galaxias > Galaxias rostratus. The sequence continues at coordinate 1,478 of JAVQJS010010593.1, read as the reverse complement.
CTACCACTAGAGGTCCTGAGTAAAAATTTTCCTGTGGTCTTTTCCATCCTCGCTAGGCAACGCCTCCCTCCGTTTCGCGTAGCTCTCTTCCCTCCCTCCCGCACATCCATACTAGGAGCACGAATGCTAGTAACACCGGTAGGTTTCACGCCGCGAATCTGTCAGCAAATGGGATAGAGAGTAAAAACTCGGAAGTAAATAAAAAAAAAAAAATCGACCAAGTATCAAAATTGCAAGGTACGTCTATATGGTTCTCGATTCTAACTTCTTTATGACTTTGGCATACGTGTGGGATAACGGGTATGGTGGTATTCTGGATCATATCCTCGAATATAGAGCGCTATCTTGGGATATTTAACGTATACAATTATTGGGTTGTAAAACAATATTATTGCGTCTTATTTAATTATCATATATCAACCATGTCGATCGGTGCACATGGAAGCTTATAATAGGTTTTGACTAAATAATTTACCGTTATGTGGCAAGGCATCTGCAGTGGTGTGATAGTCGAGATTAGCAGCTGTATCGTACATTGAGATTATTTGCGTTTGACACATCTATCTTTTGTCTAAAAATGTTAATGTCTGTCACGGGCGCCGAGATCGGCAACAATGGCTTGAAAACACGCAGAATGTCTATATCACACATAATTTCAAGGAGGTGGTGTGATACGAATTCTTGGTGTGTATGTGAATGAATTACGAATTTGTGGTTTGGATTGTAAATATAGCATTTCTATCTGGGTGGGATGTTGTTAATCGGATTAACTAGTCATCGTGAGTCGTTTTCCCTTCTCTAAAATCTAGAATACTATACTGTGATCTTAACCCTTGTATGGTATTCGTGTTTTTGTTACACAGCCGGTGTTCCTGGGTCTGGTAGACCCACTGCATTTTATGGGTTTTTGAATCAATATATTCACAAAATGTATTTATAAGTATTGAGAATGTGTTTTCTCCGTCCTAATTACAAGCAATATAAACATTTTATATGAATAATACTGGCAATCTACTTTGGTTAGATCACATTTACGAATCAAGATGTCATTCGTTTCTTGTTAAAAAAGGCAATAAGAGAAAAGTATGTGTGTGTGTGTGTGTGTGTGCTTGTGTGTGCTTTCACTCTTTCTTTCTTAAACCCCAGGACAGAATGAAAGTACAATCACACACATAAAAACACACACACATACTAAAAGCAGGCCAGGGTAAGAGGGAAAAAGTGTGAAAGTACATAGTACCTACAATTTCTACACTTTTATAACCCCGGGTCCAGTGGACCCGAAGAGCCCCTATGTAATATAAATGCATATGGGGGGTGCGGGGTGTGCGCTCAAATATTTTTTTTTTCTGTTCCTTGTTTCTTCACAGAAAATGAGCCAAAGCCATTGAGTATGAGGCTGAAGAAATTATTCTTTGTATCATTTTTCTATAACTAAACATTGAAAGCGGGTCCCACAGACCCGAAGACCACGTTAA
>JAVQJS010010592.1:0-13206 GCA_036024795.1 Galaxias rostratus | reverse complement strand
GACAGGGTCCTTCACCAGGCGCTCCCAATTCACGCTCACTACACGTTTAGGTTTACCAGGTCTGTCCGGCAGTCTCCCCCGCCATCCGATCCAACTCGCCAACAGATGGTGATCAGTTGACAGCTCTGCTCTTCTCTTTACCCGGGTGTCCAAGACATACGGTCGCAGGTCTGATGATACGACCACAAGTCAAAAGTCAATAATTGATCTGCGACCTAGGGTGCTCTGGTACCAGGTACACTTATGAACATCCCTATTCTCGAACATGGTGTTCGTTATGGACAATCCATTTTTAGCACAGAAGTCCAGCAACAACGCACCACTATGGTTCAAATCGGGCAAGCCAGTCCTCCTAATCACCCCTCTCCAGGTTTCTCCATCATCACCCACATGGACGTTGAAGGCCCCCAGCAGATCTAAAGAATTACTAGATGGAACCCTTTCCAAGACCCTATCCAGTGACTCCAAGAAGGCCGGATACTCCGAACTGCCAGAGCCTTCCCCCCAGCAACTCGCAGTTGCTAAGAGGCACCCCTCATTCACCGGGGAAAACTCCAATACAGCAGCGTAAGATTCCGTTCTCTTGCCCAGGGCCTTTCACCCTGGGCGACTCCGGAAAAGAAAAGAGTCCAGCCCCTCTCCAGGACTTGGGTTCCAGAACCAGAGGAATGCGTTTACGCGAGCCCAACTATGTCTAGTTGGTACTCCTCCACCTCTCCTGCACTAACTCCGGTTCCTTTCCCACTAGAGAGGTTACAATCCAAGTCCCTAGGATCAGTCTATGTTGCCAGGGGTCAGCACGACTAGGTCCCCGCTTATGCGCGCCACCCAATTGGCATTGCACCTGACCCCAATGTCTATCCCTGCAGGTGGTGGGCCCGCAGGGCGGCGGCTCCATGTTTTTTCTTCGGGTTGCGCCCGACCGGGCCCCATGGGCCAAGGCACGGCCACCAGACGCTCACCTACGAGCATCGCTTGATACATATATTTGAGAATGTCATCAAATATTTACTCAATTTAAAAAAAGAAAAAAATCCCGTGTTATGTAAAGACATACGTGATACGTATACACGAGAACATCATTGCATTTTAATCAATCAAAAAAAAATCACGTTTACATAATGACCTCATCTTGTGATCCATGTATGTGAGGACGTCATCACGGAGTGAATCAATTTAAATAAAAAATCACTTGTTACGTTATGACGTCATCATATGATACATATACGTGTTATGGTCATCACGTGATCAGCCAATTTGTAAAAAATCACTTGTTACATAATGACAATCACATACGTATAACACAATTTGAATATGTGAGTATGTCATTAGGTAATTTATGCATTGAAAGATAATAAAATCACGTTTTAATGACGTGACCCCATGACCCCATAGGGTCTTCTTCTCTCTGGATCTATTGCAGATCACAAAACGAATTTTCTCTAACACAGACTCTGTTTAGCGCGGTAAAACTTACAGCCCTTCTGATAGTAACTTCGAGGTTGCTGATTGCCTGAAATTATTTTGCCACTGTTGTCATGTCTATTCCTTCGGTCAGCCATTGGCTAGTGATGTTGCATTGAATGTTCTCTTTTTTTACCGCCTAAGAAGCATTTGCTAGAGAGAGGGGATGAATCATAGACAATGATAGTCTATGGGATGAACGGTCAGCTAATTTTACCTCAAATATTATGATTAATGTTTCATACATTACATGTTTTTGTGCATTTTAAACACATCCATGTTTAAAATAAGTTGTCTTTTATTTTAAAACTTGAAAATAAAAACCTGTGAGTGTGCGGGCTGCTGTGCCCTATAGCTCTCTACTGGAGAACCACCACTGGCAACAAGATATTTCTTTTTATTGTGTTTGTGAACTATCATTTTAGTATAGGCTGCTACTTTTTTATGTAATAAAGACAAATCAAAACTCGTGTTCGTCATTTTACTCATATGGTGGGGATTAGTAACCAATAGTAAATGTTATTGAAGATCGAAGATCTATCTTTCAAATGTCACAATCCAGCAGCAGGTAAAAGCTGATTGCGCTTTTTCCGTCAATCTTGCAATGACTTCTGGGATATCAAATGCGTTCTTGCTTGCAAAAATGTATCCTCGATAAAATGGATGGATCAAGAAGAGATGAAGCCGTTTTAAGCTTCCTGGAGACTAAGCTCTTGGAGAATAAAATTGAAGTTCCATCCATCCATCCATTAGCAGTACCGCTTATCCTGTGCAAGGTCACGGGGTGGCCGGAGCCTATCCCAGACGACTTTGGGCGAGAGGCGGGGTAGATCACCAGTCCATCGCAGGGCTAACACATAGACATACAACAACTCACATACACATTCACACCTATGGACAGTTTAGAGTAGTGGTTTTTAACCTGGGTTCGATCTTTGTCTTTTCTGTACAAAGGGTTCGGTAAAGGGTGCGAGGGGTTCGGTGAATGCGATTATGAAACCTGCAGGGTTCAGTACCTCCAAAAAGGTTAAGAACCACTGGTTTAGATCACCAGTCACCAATCAACCTACATGTTTTTGGACTGTGGGAGGAAACCGGAGTACCGGGAGGAAACCGGACTACCCGGAGAAAACCCACGCTAACAGGGGGAGAACATGCAAACTCCTAAAATACAAGTTAAGAATACAAAATCTAATGTTACCAAAAAGAAGTACAAAATATAGAATAGCAATAAATTCAAAATATAAGTGAAAGGGTAGTAAGGTAATTCTTAAGAATTTACATGAAGTGAGTGTTACTGTATTGCACAAGTAGAAGAAGAATGTAACGTCATGTGATTAAATGATAGTGTTGAGTTCAGTGGTTAGAGTTCAGTAGCCTGATGAATATGGGGTAGTAACTGTTTTTGAGTCTAGAGTTGCGTGCAGCCATGCTCTTGTACCTCCTACCAGATGGTAGCAGAGAGTAAAGGCTGTGAGATGGGTGGCTGTGATCTTTGGTGTATCAGTGAGGTTTCCGGGGGAACTGCTGGGGGTAGTTGTTCTGAATGGTAAGGAGTCCGTTGTCGTTGGTACGCTGATCCGCTGACACCAGATGCTGTAGTGATTTACGACTGTAGGTAGAGCAGTTCCCGTACCAGACCGTGACATAGCTAGTCAACAACCCCTCAGGAGTGTATCTGTAGAAGTTAAAGAGAATGTTGGCTTTGTTGAGTTCTCTCTCCAAACTCGCATGTTTGTTTGATGAAGTATTGCAAGAGTCAGAAAAATTTGCTTTCATCCAATTTTATTCACTTCTAACAGCAACAAGAAATAGTCAAATAGATTGTTGTATGGTGCTCTAAACCCAGAATAAGTTTCCCTAACAAGCATACAGAGTCTGCCCCAGTTACATACAGAGTGCCTGTTCTTTCGCTGGTCTGGTTTTCATGTATTTTACTCAAAGGAAATGTTTAGACGAGGGGGTGTTATGCTCCTTATTATCTGATGCTGCCATCACTCCTAGTTCCCGTGACTTCTTAATGCTGAGCCATGCCTGGGTATGCCATGTACTTCTTTTGTCTGTGACCTGCAGATCAGAGACAAAACAACTTCTTGCTTCAGGGCTAACCGTGGTTCCGCCACCTTCTCTGCTATCAAATAAGGAATTGTTATTCACATACCACTGAGTAGGTGTCTTATCCTCATATTTGCACATCAGCACATTCCTCTGCTAAGAACATAACTTTACCTTCACCTAGTTCCCTATTCTTATTCTACACTATAAGTATATTTTATAAGCGATTGGTCTTATTGAGAAGCTAGCAATATGATCTTTTATCTCTTCAGCGTTCATACCAAACTTCCTCAGCCTCCTCAAGAAATAGAGCCGATGACAAGTTGTCTTTACCACCGTGTCTGCATGTGTTTCTGCTTTGGGGAGAATATTTCTTTTAGTCAGGCTTGTTCACCACGATTAGCAGGCTACATTGAAGCACCAAGCACAGTAGTATTTATGTAGCTCATACTGGTCTCAACAGACAACCGCAGCATCTGGACATACATAAGAGGTTACCAATTCTATCACCTGTGTTAGTGGAATCTGCATGTCAAATCATTACTAAGACGCATTTCGTGCGAGGTCAATTGTTTCATATTTTACTAATCAAATGTTTTATGTTCCAGGTGTACGTAACATTATTTTCTTGTCTTGGACAATAGCTTCATCACTGCCCTGAGTCTTCCCCATATTTTTAAAACACATTGTACATATAAAAAATAAAACCAATTAGACACCAGAAAGAACCACACCCCTGCCAGTTTTAAAGATAAACAATAAAAGTTTTAATTATGTATTTTGACCAAAACAGTATAATATCTAAAAAAGATATTTTTTAGTTTATAGTTTTTGTGTCCATCCCTGCACATTAGATTTATGGTGTAACTAGCTGCAGGGAAAAGTTACTACCAACTCAAGGAGCAACACCCACACACAAACATTATAAATGAACAAATCCACAGAAAAATGTACAATAAAATCCAATGAAAATATAACACATACAGCATAAAAAACACTAAGAATCAACTTTTGTTGCGCCTGTTTTTTTTACGATGGTGGTATCTTGTGGCCCTAGCAAATACTTAAATCCCTTTAGAATGAAGAGATAATTAATTCCTGTGATCATATCTAGCTTTGTGCGTCTGCTGTGGAGTCACAAGGGAATTGTCCTAGCCAGGTGAGACCAAGAGATGCATACTCTTGGTTAACAGTAACCACTTAAGAGCTGCAGACTCCTGTTTAACGGTAACCACCACTTATACCACCCATTTAACTGCAGTAGGTGTTCGCCCTTTGATACATCCTAGTGGTGCCAGTTAGTCCTAGTTAGCCTACCACTCTCATATCTCTCCCTACTTAGGGAGTGAGTCTTTGGGATTTGCTGAAACATGATTAACAAGACGGAAAGGAAAGAAGGATTGCATTGATTACCAAAGGCACATGGTGTTAACCATAAAGACTACTATCAAATCTCAACAAATATCAACATAATGGAAAATCTATTAAACAAAAATTCATTCTCAAACATTGATAAGTTGGATGTGGAGCCAACTTCTTCCTCCCCTAAATTGGGGAAAGCAGGAAGCGTTTCTTTCACCAAATCCAGCAACCTGGATCATCTTCAGACCACCACAGGCTGTCACCCTCAGCGCCCTGGATCATCTTCAGACCACCACAGGCTGTCACCCTCAGCGTCCTGGATCATCTTCAGACCACCACAGGCTGTCACCCTCAGCGTCCTGGATCATCTTCAGACCACCACAGGCTGTCACCCTCAGCGCCCTGGATCATCTTCAGACCACCACAGGCTGTCACCCTCAGCGCCCTGGATCATCTTCAGACCACCACAGGCTGTCACCCTCAGCGTCCTGGATCACCTTCGGTGACCATCCGGTTTCCCGCCCTGTAGGGCTCTTCCTTTCTTCTCAACGCCTGCCAAGGGTTTTTTGCAACATTTATGTATTAGGAGTAGGAAAGGGTGTATTTGTGTGTAGGTGTATGTGTGTGTGTGTGTGTGTGTGTGTGTGTGTGTGTGTGTGTGAGTCTTTCTGAGATGGGTTGTGGCATTGTATGATAGCCCCCATGGCTGCCAAGGAAACAAGCCTTTAGGGATTTGAGTCTATTGTCATTGCTAGAACTATAGAACTACACTGTTTCTAGAACATCTTCACATCTTGCCCAGAACTTTACTATTCTATAAGCTTCTGGACTCTTATCTACAGACACAGAGCAACATGGTACCTGATAAGTCCTATTGTCACAATCACACACAACTTAAATTAGTTAGTCTGATGTTCATGTATATAGTTTTAGTTTGACTGTGGTGGTCTGAAAGAAAACAAAGCGCCGCACAGGCCTTCTGTCCACTCAGGGCTACCACTGCTCACCTCTCGACATACACCTTCCGGTAGATACCACGGAAGAAAGCAGCACAGCGCTGTGGGCCAATCCACAGCCACCCAATGCGGCGCTTCACCCACATTCACCTCCACACACACACACCTTAATATCATCTAAGCAGACATGCTACACAACAAACGTACTTCTGTGTCTGGAGCCTGGCTCTCTACAGACGGACGTAATTTTATTTATATAGCGCCTTTCAAAACTTGAAAGGTTACAAGGTGCTTTAAAACAAAATCGGGAGGGATAGAATAGACAGCCTGAACTCGCTTCTGATCCACATTGCAACCCTAAGATACATTCTGAACTTGGTCCTGATCCACACTGCAACCCTAAAAACACACCCTGAGCTGGGTCGTGATGCACACTGCAACCCTGAAACACATCCTGAACTCGATTCTGTTCTACAATGCTCAGTTCTGATCCACACTGCGACCCTAAGACACATGGGACCCATGACCTTCCCAGGAGAGATTGGAGAAAGTGTGTCTGTGTTCCAGACATTGTTTTAGCTAGTGGCCCAAGCAGCTCCAATTGAGACAGCGGTTTCAAGTCACTCCTTGTCAGGCTGTGGTTGGCCATGTAAATGAGTGAGTCCCTGTCCCATCCTTAAGCCACCTCACTACCAATATCAACACCTCAGAGCTAAAATGTTGACTGTCCTCCTACAAACAAGTCAAGAGCTCTCTAGTGTGATATATTACTTCACAGAAATACCATTACCAATAAAGCTACAAGCTCTACTGGCTTTAGCTCTTAAGAGCCCTACAAGCTGTAGCCCAGCTTGGCTGCCTGATTGGTACAGCTACGGTGCCAGCCTGGGATTAAAAGCCTTGTTCCCACAGCACCACGCTATGTTTTTTGTTTGTCAAATATTGATGGGTGTGTAGCGTATGGTAAACAACACGTCAGTGTTGTTGTTGTCTCTTAACAACATGTCAGTTGGTTGTTATTTGTGCAACAGTGCTGTGGTGGGTGTGTCAAGCATTAGTCCAATCAGAGCACGACCTGCACCCTGACAACACCACCCATGTAAATTCATCAAGGGCTGTCTGGGGGCAGCCCAGTACCCACTGAGCCTCTGAACCCACTGTCCTCAGCTGACCAGTTTGGGCAGCACAATCCGCGACTGCAAGTTGCCATTAGCATCGGTCACTAGGTTAGTTCTAGTCTTGGAGGAGGAGGAAGAAAGTAGTTTGGAGATTGAGGTGATCCCTCCAGGGGCGTCACTCGCCGTCTTGGCCCCAGAACTCTTCTCCCCGATGGGGGGCTTAGGAAGGCGCCGTCGGAGCCATGGGTGTCGGAGTGCTTGGCTGGGGGTCATCCTCAGCGTTGGGTCCCATTCCAGACACTGTTTTATGAAGTCCAGAAATAGAGGGTCGTCACAGCCTTTTAGGGCCACGCTCCACTCCTTGCTGCCTGGCGGGCCTCGAAGCTTCCCCCGCCGCGATCGGCCCCCACTCAGCGCCACACTCCCGTCTGCCAGCGTGCTCAGGGTGCAGTAGCGAGGATAGCCCTTACTGCTCACAAAGTTCTTTGCTCTCTTGGAGGCGTCCAACAGCTTCTGGGGTGGTACGCCCAACAGCTCCATCACACAGGCCAGCTGGTCCGCTGAGGAGAGAAACACATTAGATAGATCTAACTCACACAGATCCAACACAATGACCACCCTAACACATGCTCATCTTACATATATTTACCACCCTAACATACACAGACCTTAAATAATTAGATCTTATACAAAACGACCACCCTAACACACACAGATCTAAGAGACAGACAGGCGGAAAAGCAGACAGATACCCTCGTCTTCTCCCGGCAATAGGGGATATCCGGTTAGTAGTTCGGCCAGGATGCAGCCCAGACTCCACATGTCAATGGGTAAGCCGTAGCGCGAGCTCAAGATGACCTCTGGCGCTCGGTAAAACCTGGACTGAATGTACGTGTAAACCCGCTGGTGTTCATAGCAACTGGAGCCAAAGTCTATCACCTGAAAAAAAGAGGATTTCAACAACCCATGTCTCTGATCAGTAATCTAGTGTTATGGTATGGTGTTATAATAGAGAAATACTACACAAGGTTAGGGTTAGGCGTACTTTAATGCCACTGCGTCCCTGCTGTTTAAGGAGGATGTTCTCAGGCTTTAGATCACAGTGGATTATCCTGTTTTTGTGCAGAGAGTCCAGACACTGAAGGATGGAGTGCGCAAACTTCCTCACCAACGGCAGGCTGAAGCCTTGGAATTTGTTCTTCTTGATTAACTCATACAGGTTCATACTAGGAGCAAAACACAAAAATGTGTGGGTTATCTTTATGCTGTCACATTAGTGTTTTTCAGAAAAACAGAACAGGCCATCAAGCTGGAGTTGGGCGTTATGGCTGATAAATAATTTGGCGGTATTTTTAGGCTATATTGTGGCACTCAATATATATTTCTATCTTTTGAAATCTCATCTAAAGCACCAAATAAATGCCTGATTAAACCCTTTGATGCATTAAGTCATACCATATGATAATCCTAGAATTTGCAATATATCGTATGCCTGCATTAAAACATTGTTGATATTCATTAGGGGTATCTATGGGGAGCCGACTAGCACCCAAAAGGGAAAATCACAACCAAGTTGGTCTTGGTATAAAACAGTATGTATTCAAACTGGGCAATTGCACACATACGCTTTTAACAGCTGATAAATAAAAATGGACATACTGGCTTGGACATTTGCTCACATTGCAAGCTAAGGGACAGTGCATGAGTGTGCTTCGTTCAGTAATACAGTCGCCCAAGGTTTCCTCTCTCCCTATCATGGATTGAAGTCCCGAAGTAGGATGAGGTACTACCTGCAATTTTATTTTAAAATGAGATGTTGCTAAAATATACCCGCAGTACATAATAGGACTTAGGACTTTGTTACAGTAGCTTTCAATTTACAAAAAATGTATCCAACTAAATTCTCAAATGCGGCATATGCTTCACGCATGACCATTCAGTTCACTCTTAGCGAGCTGAACTGAACATTTGGCCGTGTTCCAGATCTGTGAGTGGGATTGAAGTAGCCGGAGCTCTGAAAAGGCACTGAACAATTTGGCAAATTAATGTTTTGAACTAATCTTTTTAGTAAACTAGAACTAATGATTCAGTACACTAAAAATCACTGCTTTGTCCATCACTACATGAACGCCTCATACGTTACATGCACTCGCCCGGGAGAGTGATTTGATTGTGCGTGGGAATGCAATTTTTTTTTCTTATTTTTTCTTTTTGTGTCTGTCAGCCAGCGGCTTCAAAAATTGGGACAAATGTAAACTTAAACTTAAAATTAAAGAATGTTTAATTTGCCACATCCTATGTAGAACAAGTGGAGATACATATATTTTATATATTGCCCACCACTACATTAAGCAATTCTACTCCAAGCCTCGCACTTCATCTCAATACTACTCCAACCCTAACACTCCATCTCTATCCTACTCCAGCCCTTATTCTTCATCTCAATCATACTCCAGCTTTCACACACCATCTCAAAACATTTCGCCTCCTGTTTGAAGTGGCCCAACTGACCTGAGGAGTTCAAAGGTCATGCAGATGTGGTTCCTGAAAGTGAAATTCTCCAGCATATGGATGACATTCATGGTGGAGTCTTTGTCCTGCTTTCTTAAGTGTTCCAAGATGCGGATCTCCTCGGCGGCCTGCCGGTGGAAGCGCTTCTCGTTCCTCACCATCTTCAGAGCCACGTGGGTGTGGCTCTTATGGTCAAAGGCCTTGACCACCTGGCCGAAACTGCCCTTGCCGATGACCTTGAACACCTCGTAACGGTAGGCAACGTGGTCGTGTGGCACCTGAATGTACGACCCCTGCTCGTCATCGTATCCGCTGTTACTGGAGCTGCCAAGCACACCCGGACGCTTCCTGGCGCTGGGCCCCGTGAAGTAGACTTCCGGGTAGCTGAAGATCTCATGGTGCTCGAAGGCCGTCAGCTTGGACATGAATTGCTGCATGGCCTGCTCCGGAGTCAGGGCAGGGGGCCTTTGCTTACTCTCTGAGGACCTGATGGGAATGGAGCTGCCCTGCTGTCCCTGGGCGGACTCTGTCTGTTGCTCTGGGGGTGCTGGCAGCCCTGCCCTAGCTAACGGCACCAGTCCATTGGGCTGATCAGTGAGTACCGCTCTCTTGTTGCAGATCTCCTCATAGAGTTGGGTCACATGGATCTGCTGGGTCTGGCTGGACAGGTGTTCCGTCATGGCTGGCCTTGTACCAACACCCTAGTTACAAAAGAGAGAGAAAGTATCAGTAATACAGGTTTAAGTAACTAGACAGGATTAAGTAGGGTTAAACTGGCTAGTAAGTGGGTTTAAACAAGTTAGTTTGACAGGGTTATTTATGTAGAGTCCCTGACAAAAGTCTTGTCGCTTGGGAAAAAGTTGACTTCAACCTTAAGTTGTTAACTGCAACTTGACCTCTGAAAACATGCCTAAGATTAACCCTGAGACCAAAGTGTTGATTATCAAGAGGCTGAAAACCAGATCCACTGCATGTCTCAGTGTCATGAGCAAAGAATAAGAAAAATATTTGCAGAGATTGGAGATGTTTTTGGCAAGCCCATGTCTGGCAGACCCCTCAAGATAACTACTTGGGAGGACCGTTTGTTGGCTCAAAAATCCGAGGCCAGCCCCTTTTCCACTGCAGCAGGGTCCACCAGGCCTGGTCACCTCAAGTCCCTATGTCAACCAGAACAGTTTGGAGAATTATGTTTCGAAATGGCCTCCACGGTCGACTCAGTGCCCAGAAACCAGCACTAAAAGGTAAAATGTGTGGCATTTGCCAAAGCCCTCAGGCTGCTAAAAGGATGGATGCTGAAAAAGTGGCAGACGGTGAATTTCTCAGATCAAAGTTCAAAGTATTTTATTTGTCGAGTACACAGTATAACATAAGGTCATTCTGAGCAGAGAAATTCTTGGCATGGTAGGCAGCAACTACGTAGAAGCAGAGCACACAAAAAACAAAACTAAATAGACATAATATGCAACGATGGGGGATATGGACAGTGAGTAGGAGTATTAAATATTTAAATATATAAAGTACAGGAGTGCTGATGAATATGTGAATCTTCGGTAGAATTACATCACAGCCGCCGCAAATATTGCAGGAGACCTACTGGATCCTGCATGGATCCAAGATTCACCAAGAAAACAGTTTGATGACGGAAAAAATATGGTCCGGGACTACCATCTAGTATGGTGGTGTGCAAGAGATTTGCAGGGTGGAAGGCAATATCAATAGCTTACAAAACAAAGAAGTATTAGCTACCTCTTACATTCCCAACCATATAAAGGGTCAAATTTTGCAACAGGATGGTGCTCGATCGCATACTTCCATCTCTACATCAAAGTTCCTCAAGGTGAAGAAGATCAAGGTGCTCCAGGACAGGCCAGCCCTGTCACCAGATATGAACTTCATAGAGCATGTAGAGTGAAAGAGGAAGCATGGAAGACGAAACCAAATAATCTTGATAAACTCTGATAGACATGTAAGTCTGCTTTCTTTTCTATTCCTGATTACTTCAATAAATTGTATCAATCATTGCCGAACCGCATGGACGCAGTCCTTTAAGCTCACGGAAGTCATACAAGATATTAGAAATGGACCTCACAGCATCACTCCTTAATTCACTGATGTTATGCAACACATTTTTGTGTTTGAAGTAAATGTATAATCAATATTTGTTCGATTTTTACATTACTCTCTGTAGGCGACAAAACTGTCGTCTTGCAAAAAATCTGACGTTTCTGTGTTCATTAAATGATCAATCTTTCCTCAGTGACGCAAATTTATTTTAGTATAATAAACATAATTTGTTAGGGTTTTAGCTTTTATATGAGCCATTTCTATAACCAACGGATTAACTAAAAGTCGGGGTTATAAACTGTTGTTTCTCCAAAATGGATAAGGGACAAGACTTATGTCAGGGATTGCAAGTTCAAATAATTAGACATGAAAATTCAGTAGATTAAAACTGGTTAGTTATATCTGGTTAGTTAGGTAGGTTTAAACTACGTAGGGTTAATAAAGTAGGTTTAAATAGTTAAACAGAGTATTTCAAGTAAATTTAAATAATAATACATTATATTTCTAAAGCGCTTTTCAAAACTCTCCAAGTTAGACGCTGCAAATATTTAGACATGGTTAGTTAAGTTGGTTTACTTGGTTAACTTAGTAAGACATTATTTGTGAAGTAGGTTTAAACTAGTTGGACAGGGTTAGTAAGGAAGATAAAATTACATTACATTACTTAGACAAGGCTAGTTAAGTATATCTAGTCAGGGAGATAGGCAGATGTATTCTCTGTCTAAGTTGGTTCCTATAAAAAATATGATGCTGGCCATTTCTTCTTTTCTCTCTCCAAACCGTTACCCACTGTTGCTATAGTAACACATACTATATTGACCCACATATCTTTTCCCAAACATGAATTTAAAGTTTCGCAAGTGGACCTGCTCAGGAAAACAATTCATTTGATATGACTATGGGGGTGTGCTTCTCACTCTTTGTGCTGTGGAATTACAGACTGACAAAGAAACACACCAGCTATCTATCACTGAATTTCCAAGAGCACAAAACACAATAATAAGCACCACTGATAACTAACATTTAGTATGTGTTTTTCTAAAACAAGTGGTTTAGGGGTAGATTCGTATGTTGACAGCTGTAGAGGACCCCCTTCTAGTGTGTCCTCTGTTTTGGGATTGAGTGTCTTAGAGACTAAAATACTGATAGAGTGGTTGGGTTTCTCTGTTTGAGTGCAGGTGTGTGTTAAGAAGCTTTGCAGTCAGAGGCTAATCATCTTCTCCTGTTCTGTGTGGTTTTGTCACAAAGCCAATCAAGTGAAGCCAGGACAGGGATCAGGCAGTAGCACCAGCCAATAAATGACCACCTGTGACCTTGTCGGAATTACATTACACTGCAGCTATTAATACTGACACGAAGCAGTGTCAATACAAATTCTCAAAATGAGATAAGACAGGCAGACTCCCATCACACACGCATGCACGCACGCACACACGCACAGACACACACACACACACACACACGCTGCTCAGCGGCCTCTATTTTCAGAAAGAGCACAAGGCTAAATAAAACCTGGGCCTCTCCTGAGTCAGCCAGAATTCTTATCTGCCTTAGGCAGTGTTAGCAAACCCCCAACTCCGGCATTAGAGCCCTCACAGCCGGGCGCATGGGTGACGACTCGGCGGCATAGTCGCAAAGCCAAAGCTAACGCTAAGGCTCACCCACTGGAGCACCAC
>JAVQJS010010564.1:0-10000 GCA_036024795.1 Galaxias rostratus | reverse complement strand
ATATGCCTTTATCTGTTTATTTGGACACACACAAATAGACTCATACACGTAGTTTATATATATAGATATATATATATATAAACAATAAGTTAATATTTCTACCATTATCACAAAGGAAGTGTTTACATATATATGTATCCTTTTCCTTTATAGATATATTCTAGTAATAAGGATTTTCCTCTTTTACTTTAGGTGTAGGAACTAGGAACTATTACAGGAAGTTGGGGTATGAGCTGGAAGGACCGTATATGGTGAAACACCTTGACGCACCTGACATGAATTAAGGATAACCAGGCCTGATTCCGGCCAATTATTTCATGAACTGTACACAAATAGAAAAGCTTTTTATTTATTAGCCACTGAGTCTGAGGGAAACTACATAGTTTAACTCAAAATGTCTCTCAGTTGTTGCACTCAATGGTTTTCTTTAATCCTTTTCGCTTAATTTCTCAGCCTTTTGTCCAATGTGGGTGATTTGTAGTTGTCCTTCTATACGTTTTTTAATTAACGTGAAAAGATGATGTCAGACGGTGTAGTGCATTGTGAAATGGTCAAGAAAACCTTTGAGACAATCCCAACTTTTTTAAACAGAAACTGGAGTGATGCATGCTTCTTTTCAGTCTAGCCAAAGTCAGGTATTTCACTTAAGAATTAAGTTTTCTAAGTTATGCGAACAAAACGCTTGACGCAAAGAATATGAAATGATATGGTTATGGCGTCATCCTGTGTACATTAGGATGAAAATGAAAACCTTTATGAATAACTATTTCATTTGTTTCCAGATAATTCATTAAATGTTGCGCAAAGTTATCTGTGGACAGTCCTTATGTAATGGCAACAGATTTGCTATATAGAGGACATTTTATTTTGGCTTGTAAAAAGGGGCATTTTAAATCCCTGCATCATTCTTTGTATGCCTTGTGTTTAGTGCGTTTGGGGTAACATGATTTCAATGAAATAAAACATTTTTGACATTACATTTTCTAATTGATTAGTTGATATGATTACTGAAAACGTTGAAAAGATTGTTAAAATAGGAAGAATAAATAGAATTATACCTATTTTTGTCCTAATTCTGTATTGTGTTATGACAGTCATCCAATTCATAAGCTTTCTTGTTTTAATACTTTTTGAGACGAGTTTAAATATGTGCTTTCATCAGCAATATCCTTTTAAAATTCTGTAAAGACGTCACGCCGCATTAGGTGGATATATGCAGTCAACGCTAATCGGCACACCAAATTATTACCGCAAACAAACAGAAATATATTGCTTCTATTCTATACATAGGCTAATCCCGATGGAGAAAATGATTGAAGAGATTTAGGGGTGGCAGATCAATCATTCGAATGGGGAAACTACGATTTGGACGAAGAAATTATTTGTGCCTGGCGTTACGGAACGAGCTTCTCAGAAACTGCTGAGCTCGTATTTTTATGCTCTGCAGTTTCTGGAATTCACTGAGCGTAATGTTAAAAAATAAGTATCTATTCTGCCTTCCATTTCTATGAACGAAATGGTTCTGTAGTGAATGAGAGTTGCCAGATGAGAATAGCCAGACAAAGTCCTGATTGGAAGGCCACGATACTAACAATGTGTGGACAGGTCATTTTTGACTCGTAAAGGTTCAGGAATAACGGGTGCTATAAGTGTACCAAAGAGTGATTTCAATATTCACCGACTTTTTCTGTGTTCGTGTTCGATTGTGTCACTTTATATATATATATTGGTAGACAGTACACGTATCAGACATCATAGTCGGTCCTTCCCAGGATGAGTTTCGGAGCGTGTCCACAGGGTCGGGCGCGATTTTGACCGCAGCCAGATGATTGTTCTATGTCATGATGATGTCTGATTAGTTCATGTGACACTCAGCCGTTTTCCAATTTCATCTCCATCAGTTATATCTGACGACTGGGCATTGACTTGTAATGGGGATACAAAGACTCTGTGGAGGGTTTGTCATCTGAGAAATGACCACCAATAAAAATCGGTGGAAATCCATACATGGACCCGTGTCTCCTATATTCCCATCAACTACCTCGGTGCTGATCGAGGGTGAGCGGCTGAGAGTAATTTCCTAGCCATTGACAGTGTCGTGATTACTGTGCCGTGACCATAGTGCTGGGCACCATTGCAGCAATACTGGCGCATTGAATAATTTGCCACTTCTCAATCTCGCTTGGTGAGAGTAAAATCTGCTATAAAATCGGGAAACTCCTGCCAACTCTCAGTCTTTCTTAGCTGAGTTGATTGTGCAGAACAGAGGCCGTTGCTTGTTGGTGGAATACCCGCAGTAGCAGCTTTAAAGGCTGGAATGCAGTTTATTCTCATACCTATTAAGAGGTTTGAAGTGTGGGTCACTATTGTACATTGTCCAATAAACTACATGTATTTTGAATAATGTATTTATATGTAAGGAGGAATCAAATATAAGAATTGAATAGGCTATGTATAAGTGTTATTGCTTTATCAGAGGGTCGTATGTCGGTGTGGGCATTTGAGATATATCTCATATTTGATCTGTGACAAAATAATAGACGAGCGTTTTATGTATACTGGATTTGTAAACTCTAGCGGCCAGCTAAACACTTGGATTATCTGGACAAATCTGAAACCCTTTCGCTGCCATTATTACCCGGATGGAGATGTGTCCAGGGGACCTTTGAGAGACTAATGATCCCCTGGGAACTGGGAGGTCAAAAGCTGTCCGTTTGCTTTATTCGTCTGTTTAACAGAGCGTGAAGGAAAAGGGTCGGACTCAAAGAATTAAATGTCAAATATTAATATACTGTATGTTAAAAGACAGTCCTGATATCTACTCTCATTCATTAATTAAGGGCCTGGTGCCTTCTAGTAATAATGTATGTTTATTAGCTTGCAGCGTCGTGCGTCTATTGCTTTAACAGGGTGGATTTCAGGGAACCCATAATATTTATGGTCTTTGTAGTCTTTTTATGAGGTTCTGCCTGATTATTGGAGGAAAGTTACAGTGTAATATTTCTTCCATCTCTTACTTCATACGACTACAAAACCTAAATATACTACATGATTATGCCAAGTGTAGTTCTTCATAAATCTACATTTTTGAATGAATAAACACAGCTGCATAACATTACCGATTGCATTTTTCTCTCCACATTACGCTACGAGTGCTAGTGATTTCAAGGGAAAATGTTTGAAATTTCGCACCAAAAAATACACATTTCCTCTAAAACGAAATGACAGATATGTTGTGCCTTCATAACATCCATTATCAGAACTGCTTATCCTATGCAGGGTCACGGGTGAGCTGGAGCCTATCCCAGCTGACTTCGGGCGAGAAGCGGGGTACACCCTGGACAGATCGCCAGTCCATCGCAGGGCTAACACATACAACAACTCACACACGCACATTCACACTTATGGACAATTTAGAGTTACCAATCTGTGTTTTAGGACTGTGGGAGAAAACCGAAGTGCCCGCAGGAAACCCACGCGAACAAGCGGATTACATGCATACTCCACACAGAAAGGCCCTCAGGTGGGGATCGAACCCAGGACCTTCTAACTTTGACCTCAGGCAACAGTGCTCCCACTGTATTTCTACGACAGCATAAAATAAACACAAATCAGTCACTCAGGCAAGGGCATTCCTATCACAATTCATTTGCTTGGGAACAATGCTGTTGACTTCTTTGTGTGTTTTAGAGTGCCAGTTGGACAGCAAGGAACGGTAAGGTCAGGGTCTATTTTAGTTTCATAGAAGTTGTTAATCGCTTTTATTCTGTTCAGTTTACCGACCATGTTAATGGACGCTAAGCACATTGGTATATTGTTTGTACATTCACAACCCAATCCAAATGTCGGATTTAATTTTCCAATGACGGTGAACAGCTTTTGAAAAGTAAAACAATCCCCCAAAGACGTCACTTTACCAGTGAAGTAAAAGTGAGTTCTCAAATCAATTTTGGTGGGTTGGTAGATAAACGAACAAATGTGTCAAGAGCAGCGATGTTTTCTCCTCCAACCAGAGAACGTATCAGTGATTATTGACCACAACAGTTTTTTTTTTTTGTCGACGCATTCCCATCCAAACAGGAAAGAGACAACCCATGCAATACACATCGATCCCCTTCTAATCTGTTGGATTCTTTGATAACATATTCAGGGTGGCAACTACTCTAACCACTATTACCGCCTGCAGAAACTGGAGCAGGCTACTTAACAAAAAATCTTGAGTGCATCAAGAAGATGCTTCTTTGATCGGTTCAGTATAGAAATCTATGGTTTCAACACAAAGCATTCAAAATGTATTGATTACATCATATATAATTGATTATGTGGAAACAATTAATTTTTTTATTAAAAATAAACTTCCAGTTGCCACAAAGCATTCAAGTTGACTGGACCATGATGGACAAATCATATCAGTTAAGCATTTGGTTCAGCAAAATCTAGGCCATGCAGGAAAGAGAAAACTACACTTCGTAAAATTAGATTCCCCAAAAATAAAATAAAGTTTTATGCAGCATTAGCCTCTTCTTATACTTTGCATAAGGAAATAAGCAGTAACCACAATAGTACTCTTCCACTCCAATACTTCATAGGTTTGCGTAGCAAGTAGCTACTATAAATAAGATTAGCTTTTTTATTTAACACGCTCAAGTCAATTAGGATATTCCTTTAAAGCAGCACTGAAAACTTAAATTACTACCAAACAAATCTAGGCAGAGACATCCATCAATCGCTCAGAATTACGCATGAGAGATAGTGCTGGTCAGGTTATAAATACATTTCAGCAGTTCTGTGACAGCTCAATCACACACATTTAAAAAAATTATAATGATAGTTATAATAATAAATAGGCCAACAGCGCTGGATGTCGGTGTCAATGCGGGTCCCCTAAGGCCGATTGGACTCGCTCCTCCAGCTGGTCGGCTTTGGGTCGACTCTCCGGGTCAGAGGACAGCATGTCCAGCAGGAGGCGGCACATGGCCCGACCAGGAGGGGGCGGTAGAGGGGGGGCCCGTCGGGCCTTCATGGGGACACAGATCTGGAGGTCGGGGTTCTCGCACAGGGCTTCCCCCAGGGGCATCAGCCATCGGCCCTTACACACGTACGCACCTGGATGGTAGCCATGGAGACACCGTAGACTTTGGTCATATCGCCAAAAACAACCTCCAACCAGGGGCAGCTTCAATAAACGACTGTTTTACATACTTTAGATAGAGCTCTGATAATATATCTGATATATATGATTTTCAATTAAAATCAAACAAGATCCTGACGATAAATACTGTAGGTTACTATGGTAATCATTTATATTTAGTATTATAAACCGTCGATGTTATCCCCGGACCAGCGAATTGAATCACAGGTTTTTATCGATCATTAGGGAGCTCCTAACTTCATCGATCAGATGAACTAAAGCACAGGGTAGCCAGGGATAAGTCCCCCCACCCCCCCCACCTCATAAACATGCTACCACTCTGGATGCCATCGGCCGCTCTGAGATCATTGAGAGGAGGTAGGAGGACACAGAGGGAAATAATAGAGGTTTAACTGCCGGTGGCGTCTCTCATTGCCTTGACCTGCTAACCAGACAGACCACTAACCAGACTAAAGCCTATATTGTTATAAGACCGCTGTCACTTACCCCCCGATTTTGTATTCAAACGAGCTAATAGTTCTGCTGTGATATCCACTTACCCTCAGACTAATGGCTTGTCAAAGAGAGCTGTGGACGACGCTCGGACACTCACTTTATCTCCGAACCTCTTTTGAGAGTGAAATCAGACGTTCAGCGTCATCACTGCTCTACCGTGGTCTCAAACTGAACTGCATGTTTGGATAGCCAGGCCCCCTGCGTTTTCTGGTTTCAAGGTTATTTTTCCCACAACGACACTTAAGAATTCAGACAGTCGGGTAGATAGTGGTGAAAGGAACGTTCCGCCCGGCTTCCTAATAATCTCCCTGCTTGGTCCTGACAAACCCTGTTCCAGTGATAAACCTCTGCAGCCTGCATATCTTACCATCTCTCGATGCGATCTAGTATGAACGTACATTCGAGACGTATCGTGCAGCATGCCTAGGTACATGGCACGCCATTGGAAACTTCACAAATCACAACGCGGACAAATAAAACCAACACTAAATTCTATTGCAAAATCCCTCTCGTCTCCGCTCATCTAAGTTCCATTCCTTTCCTTACCCAGTTGTTCATGCGTGGTTCCCTCCTCCAGGAAAGTGATTCTCTCCAAGACAGCCCAGAACATCACCCCCAGGGAGAAGATGTCGGCCTGGGCTGTGTAACTGCGGCCACCCCATACCTCTGGAGCCATATAAAAGTCAGAGCCACAGGTGGAAGAGAAATGCTGCGTGGTCAGGTCACAATCAGCCAGGCCTTCGCTCATCTTGCTCAGGCCAAAGTCTGCCACCTTGAGGAACAGAGAATTAGGATTAATACATTTTTTAATTATGTGTATTATTTACAAATTGACCATAATGCAAAGTCACTGGTGAGTGTTAATGTTATAGCAGTTAAGTAGAAAAGTAGCAGCAACATACTGCAATCAATAACAGAGAAAACACAACAAACAAACAGCTAGGTTATATTTTAATCATACAGCGTGGTTTCTATACATAATCATCGCATCTTTCGGCCCAAGCAAAAATAAATACTTAAGAAATAATAAGTGAATAAAATAGAAAATGGTATCTCATTTATGGATAACTTGTAAAGTGTTTAGGCAAAGGCAAATAAAGGCCCACACATCTTTATTTCTTTGAATAGACTTTCAAAGTACATCTGAACTTTTCCGAGCTGTAAATGATTGGAAATGGTTTTTTGTTCACGGAGCGTGAGAATGATGAGTGATTTCCATCTCATTAGCATTAGACGTCTAGCCAATCATGTCACTAAAACTATCAGATCCGCTCGGAGCCTGGGCGAAAGGCAACTGAGGGAAGGGGTTAGGATTAATTAACCTCTGTCAAAGTAGCTAGTGTTGGAATGCAGCCGACGACCAATAGCGTACGCCACTTAATTTTACATGACATGACATGATAGAATCCAAACCATGTGGAACCCACGTACTCTTCTAGGCATTAACCTTTTTCTTTTACATAAAGACCCACAATTGCACAATATACACCCTCCCTCAACAATATAAAAAACTAATCGTATGTATTTTACCTTGACCACTGGTCCTTCAGGGCTAAGGCAGACCAGCACATTATCTGGCTTCAGGTCACGATGAGTTATTCCCAAACGGTGCAAAAACGCCACGGCGCCACTGAGCTGCCGCACCACGCAGTGGTTTCGCTGGCCGTCCGGAGGTCTGGAGAGGAGGTAGCGGTTGAGGTCTCCCCCGTCGCAGAACTCCATAACCAGCCAGAGGGCCGAGCAGTATCTCGACTGGGCCTGTCGTTTGTCTTTACCCCGAACCGCTGGCCTCTTCCTGGGCCTTAAGCTCGCGCTCTTTCGAGGCGTTGTGGAGTGGGGCAAAGTCATTTTATTCGTCTTGTCTTGGAGCTTGGGTCTGGATGGGGCCAAGTTAGTCCGGCTTTGAAGTTTCTGTCTGGGCATGCGATTCTCCTTGGTTTCCGCTTGGGATGAGTCATTCTTCTTCTTTTTTGCAGGAGCTCCGACAACTTTACCTTTCAACACACTCTCCACCAATTCCAAAGGCAGTTTTCCTGGCTTTAGGGGCTGCAAGGTTCTGGGGCCGGTTTGCTGCAGGCAGCCGAACAAGGCAATGACATTGGGGTGGTTTTTGGCTGTGGCTCTCATGGCCCACAGCTCCTGAAGATAGAGTTCAATGCACTCTGGGCTGCTGCAAGGCAGGCGCTTTAGGGCAACCTTTTGACCTGTTTTGATCACATGGCCTTCAAAGACCACCCCATAGCTACCTCGTCCCACCTCTCTTTTAAGGGTAAATAGCTCCTCCATAGGTGGAAATGTTATGTTTGAATAGGCTAATGGGTAATAGTCTTTTTTTTGTTTTTGTTCTTACTTCCAACCAGACTGACTCGAAACCTACAAGGCAAACAGCGATAGTACATTTTATATAACATAAATCTTTATATTTTATATTATATTTTAAATCGTGCACTAGGAAACTACATGCAATTTGAGTACAATTAACATGTACAGCATTTATAAGTTAGTATATGTTGATGAACGGTTTTAACCTATTACCTCCATTTCGGAGTTGAATCAGAGAGATTTTACGATTTATTTACTTGGGCTTTTTTTGAGTAATAAAACATGCAAAAACAATGATGTAATATTATGTTTTCGTCAAGAATAGAGCATCCTATAGCCAAGGCAACGCGGTATGTAACCCATTAGCTGGTTAGCACAATTTACACAACATTACCTTATGTTTTAATTAACATTCTTTGCTAAAACAAACAAGACATTGGCGCAGATAAAGACATAGATAACTTTCCAAGGCAACTTAACAAGCTACTCGTACCTTGCATTACAATTAGCTCCTTACTTCTTAGCGAAGTAATCCTAGATTTTTAACTCATGCAAATCGTACTTGCAAATCGCCTTTTTAAATGATATAATCATTGATTATGTTAATGTCACAAACCTATCCTCGTTGGGGTTTCTACAAAATGAATGAATCTTTAGAATAACCTTAGTGATCCAGCAAACTGACGATAACGGCAGCATTATGAAAATTAAAACAAGAAATACGCAACTTCCGCGTATCTGAACGTCCCGCTCTATAAAAAACGTGTAATATGATTGGGTTAACTAAACTGTTTATATTTGTCCTGATTGGATGTTAATGGAGAATTTTCAAAGTGATCCAAGGCAAAATTATGACGACAAACATAGCGATTATGTTAGGCTACAATGTCCACTTCAAGCTCTCTCTAAAATTATTCCAATTAAGTTGGCCTACTTGTCACTTGGTATGAAACTATGGAAATTCGATAGTTTTCATTTGTCTCTAGGTCTAGGTTATCAATTGAGGTGCTACAGGTACTTGCCGGTATTAGTATCTTTACAAGGAAACATTGCATAAGGATTCTAATGATCATTTAAAAACAAAAAAATAGTAATGGTACTCTAATGCTAATGTGAGCAAATATTTCTTTAAACCAGTTTGCACTTAATTACAAACAAACTAATAAACATGCACACACACACACAGAAGTCAATTGTGTTTGTTGAGGCATCTACGTCACTGAGGATGAGCGATAATTATTTCAAGGCCAAAGCTTGTGTGTGTCCACAGCTGATAGTGAACGGCATGCACAATGACTCATATGTTTACGCTTAAAGCACTGGGGTCAGTGTAGGTTTGGTAGAGCTATAACTTCTGTCAGGTCCCCCACTCATGCTGTATTGCTCATTACCGGAAGAAGATAGAGCCCGTCACACATCACGTGATTTATCTATCGGAAAATGCCCTCTATTCTAAAATCATGTCCCGACCTCTGACAGGTAGGCATACGTCCTCATACAGTGTATTGCTATACCATATAGCACATAGATAACATTAATATTAAGTAGAGTTCATCAAACTACTGGTTCTCATTCAATTGTAAAAATAAATAAATAAAATGTAATGTAAAAGGCAATGTAAAAAACTACATGGGAATTATGGGACAATTTCAAAACGAACACAATCAAAACACAAAAGCCATGAATCTTGAAGTATAGTCTAATTCAGTTTGTTTGTTTTTTAGACTAAACTGAATGTCTTAATGGGCCTGGGTTTTGTGATAAGCTAATTATAAACGCCTTCCTCTCCTAATTATTTTTTCTGATTGAGGTCAACGAAAGGTTTCGTTATGAATAGGTATGGTTTGGCCTCCTCTTAGATTAAAGGTAAACAGTGCTTCCTCTCTGCGTCGAATTTACACGGCTCATTTAATAGTAGCCCATATTTCATGAATCAACGTGTTTTCCTTCAGACTTCATGGCTCTGTTGCCATGAGTTCCGTTCGGTCAAACTTATCGTTCGTCATGCAGAAAACACTGGAAACAATACAC